>JADRCD010222753.1:40000-60643 GCA_019843815.1 Montemys delectorum
GCCTACAAATCCTCAATAATTAGGGAGGGTGCACAGCCTTGGTTGTGTCTGCTGACTTAATCTTATTTTATAGATAGGGACACTAAGGGCTAGAGATGTCAAGTGGCTGCATCATAGCACACTGAGGCCAGGGTAAAGAGGTGACCGGAGCTCCATCCCACCCATAGATGTCTGTGATTTCGGTTCGGAGCTCATGCTTGTGGAGCATCTTCCTTCCAAGAGGACCGGATCATTTTCCCAGTGTGTGCTTGTATTGCTTCAGCTTTCTTGTTGTACTGTCCAGGTTTTCATTTGGCACCCCTGTATTCCCCCAGTCCTCCAATGAGGGACAGAGGGGTCTCAGTTCCTTGAGAGCAGGATCACTATCATTTGGGTTCGATTCACAAAGATGCTCGGGTAGGAATTGCTGGGTGCATAACACAAATCATAGTCAGCTGAACCTGTTTTCCAATGCACGTTTTACTGTTTGTAGATTTCCGATTAACAGCTTTGTATTCAACCTATCGGTTTAATGGTTATATCTAAAAATACCGCACATCCTGTGGTGGCATAGTATCTGAAACACAGGAAGTAGCTCCTATGTTATCATTATCCCTCCAACTTTAATAATATATGTACAGATAATATTGCATAAAATTTTTCTGGGAATGCTTAAAAAAATGCAGTAGAGGTGGGCTGGAGACATGGCTCAGTCAGGAAAGTGCTGGCCATAAAAACATGAGGATTTGAGTCTGGATTCCCAGCATCCATGTGAATCGCTAAACACATTAGCATTTACCTATAATCCTAGACTTGGGGAGGCAGAGACCAGAGGATGGTGGGGAGGGGCTGATGACTGTCAGCCTAGCTGAGTCTATGAACTTCAGGGAGAGATTTTCCTCAAAAATTAAGGTCGAGAAGCAACTTAGAAAGACATTTTATGGTTGGTCTTTGGTCTCTACACATTTGCACAGGTACTCTCACGTACGCAGACAGCTCTGCACATCACACACACACACACACACACACGCACACACACACGACATACAAGTACAATGTATCAAGTCACATCCACCCACGTAGGAAAGCATATTATTTATACGTACATACACACATGCGGACAGTGTTGCCTTGATGTGATTCCACAGAGGCAACATGTCCAGTTGAGGGTTAGGTAGTAACTTCCCAACAAGTAGAACCTGCTTGTACATTGGACACTCCAGTGACCACAAATGGCTTACACGTGTGAACCATTCTACATTTATATCCCGACAGAGCTGGCCCCCAGTGTATACCCGATGCAAGGCCATGCGACTTCATTTGGCCTTTATGATAACCTGCATGAGTGGGTGCTGTTATTATCTCTATTTGGCAAATGAGGGGCTGTCAGAGAAGTTAATGACCCTGATGCAAGTTCCCGAGCTGATCAATGACAGAGCCAGGGTCAAAATCTCTGAAACCTATGCTTTATTCATTGTGAAAACAGGCAGTGGAAGCCCAAGAGAAGTCTGCATGTAGATAGAAAACAGCTGCGTATGGAGGGAGCTCTCAGATGGAGGGGTGGGTACTCTCTACAGTGGCTGGAGGTGAAGCTTTATGAGCCATGGGATCTTGACTTTGCCTCTTACTATTCATTATTAAAGACATTTGACACTCCATTCACAATCTAACCTCTGTGTGTCAGTTTCCTCCATTAGCACTTACCTTATGATGTTGCCTTAAGGATTATTGGAGACGGTATCATTGATTGAGGCCTGCACATATCCTCAGGACTCAATGATAGTTTCCTAAAGTAGGCCTGCATCTTTTGCAGTGTCTTATATCTAAGGTTACCCCACTAAGTGTTTTTAAAGTATTTTCATCTCTGTTAACGAAGGCAAATAGTTGTGAAGTGGGAAGGGGCATGATGGGAAGGATTTTAAGAGCATCTTTGAGGGATGGATGGGATGCAGGAGAGGATGTCCCATGACGGGCGGCTCAACTATCCACCATGGATAGTTGAACTTCATTTACTGTAATTGTAGGTGAGTACAAGGCCACAAGCAAGTCACATATGTAGATCAGCTTTGCCCAAATGCCATCTCAATGAATGGGCCCTGAATGATGATTGAGAATTTGGCTCGGCAGAAAGGACCATAGAAAAATATAAGAAATAAAGTTGGCTCAGGCAACTAAAGACTGACTTACAGCCTCCGCCTTAATTCCCTTTAAACTCTTTCCCCGATAAGCAGCAAAAACACAACTTTATGTAAACCAGAGAGGAAGTGACATTTCTTTAACAGTCTTGAAGAAAAAAAAAATCCAAAGCTGGGATCACTTTTGATGGGGAAACAATAAAATGTTAGATAATTCCCAGGGTTTCAGAGCAAGAAAACAATAATTATATTTTGCATTTTATTAGAATAATAGATTCCCAGCTAAATTCACAAATCTAATAAAATGTAATACAAAGCTACAATGGACTTCATGAATTGGAAATGGGGTGCATTTAAATGCTTTTGCCGTCTGCCACCCAGCTCCCCAATAAGATTTCTAATTTCCTGATAAACATGTGCATGCCTCTTGAATTTAGCTCCATGGAAGGGCCAAAGCCTATTTCCGGTGCTCATGTTAATTTCTTACTGGCATTGCCAGGCCCACTCTCTTGTGTCAAACCCCTTTGCCATTTAAAAGCAGAGAGAGCACAGGGAGAAATTTTCGTGACTTTTTAAAGGGACTTGAACATATAATTAGTTGTTCAGGACCCAAAATGGTGAGTCATCTTGGGCTTATTTAAGTGTCTCTGAGGCACTGGGTGTCATTTGCACACACTCAAAGAACACTGTGTTTGCAGAAAAGGTGAATGCTTGCATATAAGGGCTACAGTGGAAAAGTGCTCCCACCTGGACCTGAGTGTCCACTTTAGACTGGAGAGTCCCTTTCTCAGGGCAGGGCATGGGTGTCGCTCGTGGTCTCGGAACCCACCTTCAGTGGAGTCGGAGATTGGAGAGATAGGGGTCTCACTTTTCAGCATAGGATCTCAGCCCTTGCAGGGGCCTCTCAGCTCAGGGCAGACGCTTCACTGACCCATGTTCGTGCATGACTTGGGGTACCATGCTCTTTATAAAATAAGGAGAGGAGCTGTTGCTTGTGAAGTTCACTTCCTTTGGGGTCCCACCATATGGGACCTTATCTCAATGGCACATCTTCAAAGGGATTACTGAAGAAGCCACGAGGGGCATCTTCTGCCTTTAGAGAGATCTCGCTCATGGCATCTCATGACCTATAAGGTGCTTGATGGCTGCAGTTTATGGGCTCAGCCCAAGAGTCTAGAACTCTTGCTATGAAGTCTTCAGGCATGTGGTAGGTTCTTTTGTTTGTTTGTTTGTTTGTTTTTAAACTTTTGGCTCACCGGTAGTAACAATTAGGAGGTGTGCCCCATGGTTCTCCTACTTCTGTAGCTTAGAGTCAGGAGTTTATCCTTGAGCTTCACAAGAAACATTTGGGCACTGATATAATCTAACTACTCGTGCTGAAAGTTTTCTATATTTAGTGTATATAATCACGAAATGAGAGGATATGCAGCTCTAAGAACATGCAGTATTCCCATGGAATCTCCCACTTCTATGGCTTTCTCTGCTCTCTGTTGGGGCTGGGAAAAGCAGTTCGATTCAGCTGACTCACCTGCTACAATCACTTCCTTATCAGCCCGCATGAGTTTACCTTGCCTTTGCCCCCAGTCTCATTTAATTAGATAAAGCCTACCTCAAAGTCAATTCATTCTGTTTCTTAACATTGACCACAGTTTCTCTTTTGGCTAACTCCTTGCCTTTCCCAGTGATTGAGGCAGTAGAGGCTGATAATTCATTTTGTTCCACCATTATTGATTTGGTGGCTCTGATCCAAAATTTGAAAATTTCTCCCTAGGTTATTCTTGCCCTTGTTTTTTTTTTTTTTTTTTTTTTTTTTTTTAACAAAGACATGGCATAAAATGAAGGGTATGGGTCAGAAATAGCAACATCAGAGCTACTGCCTAGTACAAGGGTCCACTTTGCTTTGTGAGAGAGGCTTATTGTTAATTACAGAGATTTCCAAGGGCATCACACTTCTCAGGGCTGTACCTGGGGAAAAAAATCCTTCTTACAGACGCTTTCTGAACTAAGAATGGATTTGAAAGACCATTGTCTGCCCAGGCTCAGAAATTATTCCCTCATAAAGGCCTTGTGTAAAGGTTTGCAAGATACCTTTATGTGGAAGATAAACTATATTAAGGGCCCAAGAGCTCCTGCTCACCACATTTTTACTGAAGCCTTCCTTTCTTGATTCTTATAAATGTCAGTTCCTTAAAGTCACCATCTCCCTTGGATTAAGGATTGTGACCTCAGAAGGAGAGGTTTCTTTTTAATTCTGGGTGAATTGGTGGCTGTTAAATGAGCAGCCAGGGTTTTTCCACAATAGGTCATTACTAAAATGAGATTATCGTTAGCTTCTCTTTTTGCCTTGAAAAGTCTTTCTAAAAGGAGCTTTTAGGAAAGTCCAGGAAGCAAGGATTTGTGTTGTTGACTTTTGTAGAGACTAAGACATCTTCTGAACCCTCGACAATGACAATGCTTTATTTTCCCCCAGTAAATAGCTTTAACAACTGACTGTCCATAAAGAAAACAAAAGTTGTGCTGGAGCTGTAACTCAGTTGGAGGATTGCTTGCCTAGAGTGTACAAAGCCCTGGCTTAGATCCCCAACATCGCATAAACTGGATGCGATGTCACACACCTGTAATCTCAGCATTTGAGAGGATACAGGGAAATCAGAAGTTCAAGGTCAGCCTTGAAGGCAACATGGAGAGTTTGGGGGCAGTCTGAGATACATGAGACCCTGACTTAAAAACAAAACTAAATGAGAACCACAAAAGTGAAAGTTATCCCTGCCAGTTAAGTGCTCAACTGAGCACATGACCATGAACACCTCTCTCTGGATTGCATGAAGGGGTAATGGAAAGGAATGGAACGCATCATCTCCTCCAATGTCCCTTCCTTTTATATGAGATGGATTCTTGGATTTGACACACAACAGTGGAGGCAATATATATGTAAGCTTTTCTTTTCTCCTCATTTTTTTTTTTTTTTAATGACAGAGCTAGAGCCTGTGATACTGTCTTCTACTTTTAGAAAGCTGGTAGTAGATGCCTTCCAGAGACATCCTTGAGCTGCAGCTGCATTCTTCTCTCTTCCTTCCCGACTAATTTAATACCACTTCTCTTTATAAATACATAACAGGCACGATGAATTTATCATTGGCTTAGAGACCCACTCAGCCTTGACCTTATGCCTGTAATGAACTCAGTTTCTAATACCAGAGAGTAACAGAATTGAAAAGTGTGATTCTTGAAGTCGCACAGAAAACCCAAAGGCACAGCCATCTCCTTAGAACTTTGGAGCACACTCCCTCTCAGCCAGTGAGGAACATTAGAAAAAGCGATGGAAAGAGGTTTATGAGCCTCACTTCCTGGCACCTCTCAGAGTCCAGCCTAACATGGGGAAACTTATAGCTTTAACATTTTGGCTCCGTGCAGCAGAATCTGAATTTACCCATCTTGCTTTAATTTTCATAGGCCCTCTAGACTGTTAATTAGAAAGAGGCTAATTATGTAGCGCAAGCTCTCCCACTCTGGACACTCACAGTATGCCTCTCCTTCCCCTTTTCCAGTACTGTACTGTTCCCCCCGTCACCCCCAACCTTGCCAAACTAAGATTTAAATCCTTAACCTGACATTCATTGTGTTCTTGTATCAGCTTTTCCTGTCTTTCTGAATTACGTGCCCAATAAAGTTCTCATTTCTGTCATAGGTCAGGACTTGGTCTTTTATAAATTCTTACGCTGCAGCCATTTAAATTCTGTTTTGATTTTATCCTGCCTCTTCAAATTATTTGCCTTGTAAGTGCTTTCACTTTTTGGCCTTTAGCCCTAGCTTCTTAGGCTATATAAATACATACATACATACATACACACACACACACACACACACACACACACACACACACACACATAATTTAGAACTGTGTGACCAATGAAGCACATTTACAGAAAATCTCATTGACAACGTGGCAGGTCCATTCTGGAGAGAAATGTTTGGAAGTTTCTCAAATGTGCATGTCTGTGTATATGCACGTGCAGATAGACGCATCTCTTTAGCTTTAGTCAATGAAGGAATCTTCAGTTAGCTGAGTCTCCATGCTCCATATACTTCTTTACTGTTTGGTTGTCATACCAATGAAATACTACTTTAATTTTCATGAAATCTAGTTGAGAGAGGAGGAAAAGAAAAGAAAAATATAAAGAGACCTTTTTTTTTTTTTTCAGTAGTAGTAATGTTGGGGATCAAATCAATAATATTAGGCAAGATTTGGACTAGCCTCTTTGACTGCTTTTTATTTTAAGTTGAAACTAGGTCTCATTAAATTGCCAAGGCTGCCCATGAACTCATTGTATAGCCTAGTCTGTTCCTGAACTCATGATCCTGTTACCTCAGTCCCCTGAGCAGCTGGGCTTACAGGCGTTCATTGTCAGACCCATCAGAGATACAACTCTTTAGTAAGGCTTATGATATCCAAACAATCCAAAACATAACCATGTTTGCCTTGTTATTGAGTGATTCACTAAACTATTTTGTCTTGTGTTTTTTTTTCAGCTGGAGATAAAACTCTTAAAAATCTCATTCCCCTGAGTGCTTCTGAGTGAGACGTTGAATTGAGGCACATTGATTTTGCATTTTTGTTAGGAGAAAGAGGCCCACAGCTGAGTGTACATGGTCAGGACTTTGGTGAAATCTTGGGCATCTTTCCTGGGTATTCTAGTGGCTACTAGACATTCAGAATCAACTCTGCCACACCTTCCCTTCCACTCAGTACCCTGCCCACCTACCTGTTTTGACCCACCTTCAAGGACTTGCTTTCCATCAGATAGGTCAATAAATATAACTGTTCGAATCTCTTAGATGCTACTGATTGCACAAATATTTGCATTTTAATGGGCTTTTTAATTTTATCTCTTTTTATTTATTTATTTTTTGAGATAGGATTATTATCTAACTCAAACAACTAGATTCAAATTCAAAATATGGCTGAGGGTAGACTTGAATGTCCAAGACTGCTACCTTATCCTACCAAGTGTTATAATTATAAGCATGCATCACCACACCCAGCTTTTAACAGACTCTTTCTATAGTCAATGCTCTAAGTGAAAAAGATAGTATCCATTGTAAGGATTTCATTTGATACTGTAAATGACTCCTGATCAGGCTGGGCTGACAGCCAGTTTCTTTATACCACCATAAGAAACTAGACCAATTCTACCAAGACAATAATGGCATGTCTTAGCAATTTAAAAAAAATCTATTTATGTATTATGTATATATCTATTTCTGGGTGGGCAGTTTATTGATCTCAGCAGCTGTTGAATTTTTATATGCCATTTATGATTGTTCATGTGAAATAGTGAAATAGTCAAGACAAATTTGATCAGTGTTTCTTTCAAAGGTCAAGTCCTTCTGTACAGCATTAATCTGAAGACGTTCTAGGACGCTCCTGCTAGTCCTGAGGGAGTTGGGGAGGTAGGTATATGTGTCTAATAGAGTCTCAGATGGGAGGCCAGCATCATGGTGAGAGAGGTGTTTAAGCAGTCCAGATTCTGTATTGATAACGAAACTGAGTTGAGATCTCTTTGAGAGGGGACAATCCAATTCCATGGGGTCACTTCCCTCGAGCAGACTGCAATGTTCTTCTCTTCCAGGCTCTTCCCCCATCCTCTCCCTGTCTCTCGGCAACAGCATCTGAGAATGATGGCAGTTGGTCAGCTACAGCCTAATTCCGTCATGTCACAAGCTGAACTGCCTGGTAATTTCATTGTCACACCGAAAGACAGATTGAGACATATTTCAAAAAAGTGTTTCATGGTGACCTGAAAGGTTATGCATTTGAAGACGGCTGCAGAAAAGTACACAGAGTATACACCACTTTGTGTGAATTTGAAAAGTTTTTTTTTTCTTTTTTAAGTTGAAGGGAAAAACAGGGTTGAAAAATAGACCAGATGCAGGGATATTTTCTTTGCTAGGATAGTTGCCTCTATTTTTTTTTCCTGGAAAAATAAATAGATTACTATCTGGGTCTTTGTGTTTTCCCCACCAACCTGGTTGTATATCTTATCAGACTCACTCTGGTAGGATGACATTTGACAATGAGAGGACTGGATTCTGAGTTTGGCAGAACAGAGGGTAAAAACCATGGCCCAAGTACCTGAATAAAACTGTCCCCTCATCCTCTGTGTGTCCCTGTGAAATCTATTTTTCCTATGAGTGGATGTTTCTTATAACTGATTTTTTTCCCAAACTGCAGCTGCGTGAGACTGCAATCTTCACTCCTGTTGAGACATTGTTGTCCAAGTAAAATTTCTACACATGAGCTGACTTCCAATATGCCTGCGACTCATCTCTTTGGGCTGGGATAGGCCAGGTCTCACGCCAAATTCATGTTGGGCACCCTCAGGAGAAAAACCAAACCACAGGAGTGAAAACTTTACATGGATAGGAAATCCTTCATATCTATAGGCTGTGAATGGTCTGGGATTTTGGTGGAATTTGTAGGTCAAGATCCCTCGATATAAGGTGTCCAGAGAAGGGAAGCAGCTTTCTGGTATCACATGTCAAGCCAAAGACTGATCCTAGAGACAATTCATTTTTATTTTAAAAATTTTTTTATTGGGTATTTTGTGTATTTACATTTCAAATGTTATCCCCTTTCCTGGTTTCCCCTCTGGAACTCCCCTCTCCCATTCTCCCTTCCCCTGTTTCTATGAGGATGCTCTCCCTCCCACCCACCCACTTCCACCTCACCACCCTGACATTCCTCTACACTGGGGGATCGATCCTTCACAGAACCAAGGGCTTCTTCTCCCATTGATGCCAGACAATGCCATCCCCTGCAGGTTTTAAAGCCAGTGGCTGTTGCTTCCCATGCAGCATTCTTCAGTCTCATGCTAGCTGAGGAGTATACAGCTGTCTGGAGCATCACTGGAGGCATGGGGGCTAACAAGGGACTGGATCAGAGAGCAGAGAGGAAGTTGAGCTTGAGCCTATGGACAGTTAACTTCCCCTCAGAAGCACCATGGAGCCCCTTTCTCTACCACTTCATGTGCCTCATGCTGCTTTCCGTCTGTTCCTCTTTCATTCAAGATGAGACTTGTAGATTAGAATGATCTTACCCCTTGTCAAAAAAAAAAATCCTATCAAAAAATACCTTTTATGATCTGTCTGCTTCTCTGTCCATATGCAGAGAGATAAAGACCTTTGACAAAAGTCTTTTCCCTTTGAAGTCAATACTGAGCCAACTAACTTGACCATTGTGGCTGGAAGTTCTTTGTCCAGCCTCACCATGCTTGTCTCAGGATGAAGGGGACAGAGGCCTCCCTGTGTGTTTCCTTCCACATTGACCTTCCCTAACTTCTGTCTGGAGTCCCCTTCTTTTCTCACAATACACAGAGCCTTCTGTTAGGAGGTTTTCTTGCGTTTGTTATAACTCTAGTTCAAGTTCAAGGCCAAATACTGGGACACAATATTGAATGCTCTATATTTGATAGTGAATGGCTCTAAGCTTATAGAGAGGTTAAGGAGTAGGCTCTACTGCCTCCACCAGCAACCAGCTGAGCAATCAAGGAAGTATGACCTGTTGGACGTAGGGCTCTTGTCCTTACCTTATCATTTCATCTTTGAAGTGAAGCAGTCCTTGTAAAATGGAAGCCAGTTCTAACTAAGGTTGGCCACAGACTGTACTAACCTTGTCTCCCTCAGAATGAAGGGAGATTCATTCTTTTGTCTTCACCTCACTGTGTTATTCTAAAAAAAAAAAAAAAGGGCTTGTTTATACACATGAAGTCATGTAAGAATGACAGAAGATGATAAAATTGGGACTTGTTGCTGAGGGCAGAGCTGTAATCCACAGGGCTGCAGTGGTAATGACACCAATATGTCTAGCTAAAGAGATGTAAATTGCACTTCGTCTGAAAGCAGGTTAGAGCCACAGTGGAGCAAGATGGGATGGGGCACTGGGCTGTCAGTGTAATGAGTTTTGATGCCGGGGTTGGGGCTTTGGGATAGCAGTACACATTTGCAGAGGTGCATCCAGCTACTGTGTTGTCCCTTTTTAAGATGAAGAGTGAAAAGCTTGCCTTGAGAGGGCACACCACTTAAAGGAAACATTATAATCACCCGGAAAATTTCTAAAAAGTGCAAATGCTGCAGGTTCATGCACAGTCAAGGACATATGACCTGTTGGGTGTAGGGCCTAGACTACAGCCAAGCTCTTCAGTTACTCTAACACGCAACCAAAGTTGAAGACCTCCAAATCAGTTCAGGGGTAAAAGATAGTGACTCCAAATCCTAGAGGGTGAAACTTGGATATATATGTTTTAAACAAATTTCCAAAAAGACCTTGGCAATAGTAGAGGGGGAAAGGAGGAAAATCAGTCTACTTGCCATAGGAGGATAAAAAGAGATGAATTTTAGAGCCAGGGCTGGTGGTTAATTTCTGTAATCTCATTACTATGGAGGCTGAGAGGCAGGTGGATTACCAAGCGTGCCAGACCCCAGAGAGCTGTAGAGTGAGAATCCATATCAAGACAAAATAAAACCAACCAACCAACCAAATCCAAAGACTGAAGTTTTGTTATGGACTTGATAATCAGAACAGTTTACAGTCTTGGTTATATTCTACTATTTCTTATTACTTGTCGTGGGTACGATGACAAAGCATTAGAGTAGAGACCAAGGCTACTCCTCATCTCTGGAGACTTCTGAAGGGTCTGACCTCTTGCTGCCTTCCCTGGGTTTTGAGCAGACTGAGAAGTGAGTCAGTTATAGCATTAGAAGTCAGATTAAGACCTAGTGATTGAGAGAAGCACTTCTGCCATACTTCTGGTCCTCCAGTGAAATCATTCTACTCAGGAACCTCTGCCTTTTCCTCTGCGTTACAAAATAAGAGGACTTGATTCCTCTGTCCAATTGGTATAACTTCATATCATATAGGTTGGGTGACTTATAAAGAACAGAGGTTGGTTTAGATCATATTTCTAGAGGCTAAGATGCATGAGAACACATCAGCAACATCAGTTGGGCTGCCATGAGGGCCTTCTTGCTATGTCATTGAATGGTGAAGGGAGTCACATCAGAAGATGGAGCACCTGTGCAAGCTTAGGCAACTCTTCCTCTTCCTATTAAGGCCATGGATGTCATGGCTCTATTCTCATGATTTTCCAAAGGCCTTAAGTTCGTATACCATTAATATATAAATCAAAAATTGAATTTCCAACAAATTGGAAGCTCATTAAAACTGTAGATTCTTTCATGCTGAACCTTCACAAGTTAGGTACCCATTCTGTCATGGCTGAAAATGGCTCCCAGGGGCTTCACTAATGTCTAGATTTTTCTCCAAGGTAAGGATGACTCAGGTATGGTCTAAGGCTTAGAAGACTGGAACATGGGAGATTGAGAGGAAGATTGGAGATGGTAAAATGCTAGAAGCCTCTTTATTACCTGGATAAATGGCCCTCACTGTTAAATGCCCCCGTTTAAAACATCTGGGGTCATTTCTATTTTTTGTGCCAAGGCATTTTACACCTCTCATCTTTGATGCTTCCAACAACTTGGGTTTCTTTGTGTTACACTAGATCCATCTTATAGATGAAGTCATTGAGTCAGAATGGTTTAGTCATTTGCTCTGTGTTGCATTTTAAGCAGGTTGGAGTCAAGAATTAAAACTCTTCTTTGGGTGAATGCAACGTATGTGGTTTCTTCAGCTATTCTGATCAGAGTAAACACCATTTTTTTTTTAAACAAATGATCTCCAAAGAAGAAATTATAATTGGCGGTGAAAGGTTGTCAACAAGTTCATTGGTTTCCCTGCACTTGTCTCTCAACTCCTGCCCTTAAGCATTTCACTATTCACTGGCATTGCCCAGTCATAGACATAGACCAGGAGCTGAAGGGCTAAGACGTCTCAGAGGGCAGCTGCTCATTGTTTTAGTGCCTTTAACTATGATGGTAAGGTGCTGTAGTGCTGTGTGACTAACTCAAGATGGCACAGCAAACAGGTGATAACGCAGCTTCTAGGATCTCTGGATAAACGAAACCCCTCATATTTAAATGTAGAAAATTCAGAGCCAAAGGAATAAGCTCCAAGGGAAGGCCCATGGGAGGGCCATCTTGGGATTATGCCAGGGAACCTAACTTGACTCTGAGGCAAGGTGTTGGAGCTGCTGGCTGGAGGATCCATCCCATTGCTTTTCTTCAGCTTATGTCTATACTCCTCCATGGTGAGCAGCCATTCCTAACCTGCCTAAGGCAAGCATGCAGAGGCAAGAGCTCAGACTGGGTCTCACCTAGCTGCTAGAGAGGACACCATGGGTTCCATCAACTCCTGTCTCTGCAGAAGCCTGAGTACTCTGCGGTGTTGCCAAAAATCCTCATTCCCTCCGATCCCAGAGCTCATCTGGGATGAGGAGATTGAAGGAAGACAAAGGTGCCCAACCTTATCTTATCTCTGATACTTACAGAGCATGGTGGAGTCAGACCCATGCCCAACTGAGTCTATCAGGAAAAAGGAAAATAGGAATGGGAGACTGGTGGGTCCAGAGTGACAGCAGGAGCCCTTGGAGCCATATCTCATCATCATTTGCTGCTCCCTTCCTTTAGCTTTCATATCTTTTATTATGACTTTCCATTTCCTACTTTATCTGGTTCTACCATGGCTTTACTTTCCCCCTTTAATTCATTCAATATAAGGTCTTGTCTTCTGGACAACTCTTCTCGAATGCAAGCTCATCACCATATTTATCATGTCCTCCAAATTCCTTGTTCTTCTTCCAATGCCTCCTATGGCTATTGCCATTGTAGCATATAGACACCGTATTTTTCCCTTTATTTAGACCAAATATCTTGGGGTCATTCTTGACCCCTCTGTATCATACATCATATCCAGTTATCAATCTAATGGTATTCATACTCAAAGCATCCCTAAGACCCAACAATGTGGAGTATGTATCAATTTTCATCCTAGTCCATGTCTCTTAGCTAGATTATTAAATTAGACTCCTCTGGTTCTTTTCCCACTAAAACAGGCTATTCTCAAATAAGCAGCAGACAGATTTCTTCTGGTTTCCATCCTTAGGGATTCCCAAAGTCACTCACACTAAGACTTTGATTTCAAAGTAGTCTCCAAGGCCCCACACTCTCCCCTCCTTCTCTGAGCACATGGCTGTATTCCATCTGTACTGTTTTATTGCTTAACATTGCACATGCTCCACATACTCCTGTCCCAGAGTCTTTGTGCTTGCTTCTGCTTTGTCCTTCCTCAATATCCACCTGCTTTGTTTTTACAGTTCTTTTGTTTTCTTTCTTGGATCTTTCCTTTTCAGTGGGGTTTCCCTTGAGCTCACCACTTAGAGTCAAAAGTCCCCATCTTACCCTTTCTGATATCCAAGTCCTTTCACCAATGTGAACTCATGCATTTCCTTCATCCCCTACAGCATGATGCAATGGGAGTTCTGATTTACTTATTTGTTGTTCATTGTCAGTAACCTGTACCTTTCCCTTCTACTTTCCCTTCACTCCCCACTAGAATGTGAGCTCCCTGAAGGCCTTGAGTCTTGTCTGTTTTGTTCAAGGCTTTATCACATGCCTCTAGGTATTGTTCACCATTTAACACATGTTCACAATTTGTTAAGTGAATAAATGAATGAATGAGTGAATGAATGAATTAGAGCAGTAAGTGCATGAGTAAACTGATGAACTATGGCTAAGCATGCAATAGCCTTTAGGCATAAGTCATTCTCTTATTATTTTAATAAGTAAATGTTAAAATTCTGTGGGTGACATCCCCCAGATGTTCCAGCAAGCCTTCTCTTTTGCATTCCCTTTTCAGGACTCCTTTGCCATCTCCACAGCAACCTATTGCTGCCTTCTTGATTTTACTTGCTTCCCCTGTGCCTCCAATTTTGTCACCATCCATCTTTTCTTCTCATCCATGACCCCAGGTTCCCTTTGGTTCAACCCCACATTCAGAGAAAGCTGCTCACTTACCTCTAGCTTTGTCTTTGCTTTTAGACATCTTTCCAATGCCTGGAGAATTAAAGGTAGGCCTGAAGACAGACAGATACATCACGGAATACCACTGTGTACCCTTATTTGCACCCTGCCCAGATGGGCTACAGTGATGGAGTATTTAGCTGGCTTTTCACTTATTAGCTAGTTACAATATTGTGACCCAGGATCTCCCAAAGATTAACCCCAAAAGAAGGCATTTCTTTGGTAAACATTTAGAGAACATCAACACCTGTATAATGTCACAGTACAATTGAATCAACTCTCAGTGAAAAGAATAAAAGCATTACCTGTGAAACCAGCACTTCCTTTGTGTGCGTGTCTGTGTTCACACACAGGTTAGTGTGGGTAGTGTCTATAGTTTACATTTCTACTTAGCCTTTATAAACTTCAAGCTACTGTATCTCCTTGACTGTGAGAAGCCACTGTTTATGAGATGACCATTACTTTCATAATAACCAACAGGGAAAAAAATGACACAATATCTAATGTGTACATGGGGTGCAAAATAAAAATCAAATTGCAGAGGCCAAAAATTTACCCAGAGAATGATATGCTAAAGTGGAACAAACTAGTTGATTCTGGTATGTATATCCCACAGTTTAGTTTTACTAAAAATTAAACCTCTAATGTGGAAGACTTTGCGCCTCCAACCTTTCCTGCTTTATTGTTTTCTTGACTCATATAAATAGAAGAACAAACATTTGTTTCTCTGCCGGGTCTCATAGCTACAATGCTTCACAGTGCTACCTAAAAGGTGTTGTTTGCATCTTGCATCTGTACTTAATTTCATCTCTACTAGCACTAGGTATTACAATTTTTGTTTATTTTTTCCTTGTGTTATATCTCAAAATAAGTGGTTTTCATTTGCATTATTCTGTTTACTTGAGGGGAGGTATAAGATCTGTTAGTCAATTTATGATGCTTCTAGAATGCTAGCAAAAGTTGTTTTCTATTGACATGGTGGAAGAGGTAACAGAGACTAGAATTTGTTCTTTAATGTCCTGGCCTTTGGCAAAGGTGGTAGAGAAAATTGAATTAAAGAAATTATTGAAAGAGAAAATCAATTTTTTTCTTTCTGAGAACAAATCTAATTAGACTTTTTTTTTTTTTTTTTTTTTTGCCACTTTCCAAAGGACCTTTCAGAGTAGGTTCTGCGTCTCACCTTGGAATTTTCAAGACCTTGTTAGGAATGCTGATGTTGCTACTTCCTGTTGTAGAGTGGATTCCACTCGGCCACTTTGAATACCTGGTAATGATAGTGGAAAATGTTTACAAATGCATTTACCATTTGATGGACAAAGTCACAATCATTTTGTATGCATTAGCTTCTCTTGAATTGTCACAGTGACTTCATAAAATAGGTATTATTATTGTTATTTCTATGGATGGATGAAGAAATTGAGACCCAGAAAGAGTGATGTGTCTCATACATTAACAAGCAGGGCTACCAAATGATGCAGGCTGACTTTAAACCCATTTTCACCACGTCAAGGCACCGCCTTCCACTTGCTTAACACGCAGTGGTGTGGATGGGAGGTCGATGCAGAGTCCAGAGGACTTTCTCTCTATGCTAATGAGCTTCACTTCCCACCCCTAGAATGGAGGAGATTTATTCTCTTGACAACCAAAAGCACATTTTCCAGCTTCCTCTGCTTTTGACTCAAGTCCAAAATCATACACCCTGATGATATCTTTTGCCCTTGAAGATAGTTCCTGAATTATACTGCTCTTGTGCTTTTTCCTCCCCTTGTCTTATCAATGGGTATCTCTCAATGAAGCAGATGTTTAGAGCACTAGGGCTTGCTAAAATTAACACAGACATTCTGAACACTGGAGTATCTGGGATGTTTTTAGTACATTTTTATTTCTCTATCATAAAGAATGATGAACTTTGAGTGAATGAAGGTCTTATTGTTATTAGAACAAACCAAACCATCTCAAATAGCAAATTTAATTGCCACAAGACCATTGCTCATCAAAAGCCCCGTTTTATCCTACTATATCATGCACAAATGGCTCCTTTCTGGTTGTAAAGGATAGTGTGAAATTTTATTTGTACTTGGCAGTTAATTCAGCCCAATGATCAAGAGCTTGGGTTTTAGAGTCAGAGGGACCTGGATTCAAACCAGGTTCTACTATCTCTCTTCCTGTGACCTTGGACACACTGTCTGATTTCTTCATGTTTGAAACAAGGATACTACCATTTTATTTAACAGTCTTGCTGTAAAGAGTATATAAAATTACAAAGTGTATAGGAAACACATATAGCAAGTGTTCAATAAGTTAGATGTTCATAGCATTTATGTAATAAATATATAGGTGAAGTCTCACCTCAAAAGATTTTTGGGGATGCATATCATATTTTTCTTGCTTTCTTTCTCTAATTGAGCAACCCCTACCCTCAATCATTGTACAAATTTCCCATTTTATCTCATGTAAAAGGAAGAATGAATGGACGTTATTCTCTCATAGACATTAATAAAAATGAGACTTTTTTAAAGTGAGTGTTAGCAATATCTTAATTTTGCCTCTTCATATTTCAGGAGGATAGGTCATCTGTAGTTTCTAGAATCACATAAAAAAGTTACAAGACAAGAGGACTTATTTACAAGAAAATACATTTTCAAACTTTATGCCTAATATGGTTCAAAGAAAAATGACTTCTTAATGACATTAGCCTGCTATTGGTGTTATCCTCAGAAAGTCCCCTCCACCCACTGTGAGCCTTTTAGCAAGAAGGAAAGGCCAGTGAGGTATTCCAGACTAGATATGGCCTTGGTGTTGGGTCATGTCTGAGTGCTTCTCAAGAGCGTTGCTCATGTAAGCCTTATCACACCTTCATGCCTACTGGGGCAGGAAAGGCAGGCTTCCAGTGTCTATCTAGAGGCTACATGTATTTAGTGAAGGTAGACAAGAGTTAAGGGAATAAAGGAGACACCTTGTCAATTGATGGATTGTTAATTGAGTAAGACCCTGATCCCAATGCTCTCTCTTGATAGTGGCCTTCACACTGTAGAGGCATTGGTGCAGGCAGTGATGAGGAATTGACCAAAGAAATTTGGAGAAGCAAAATCCACATATGCTAGTGCAAACAACTGGTTGTAGGATTTTGCCCAGGACTGTAGCAGTTCCAGCCTTCAGGCATTGATCTGACAGCTGCACTTGGCTTCAGAGAGACACTCAGGGTCAGATGCTGCCAGATAACAAGCATTCAGAGCCAGGTATGCCTCCCCTGGTGGCATGCTGGCACTTGAAGAAAGGCATAGCTGTCTCCTTGGCTCCTTGTCCAAGGGTCATGGGGCCATGAAGGCTCTCCAAGACGTTTGGCTGGAAACCAATTACCTTATATGCTTACCTTTCTGCTGTCACTGCTTCTATGTCAGTTGGAAGCTTGAATTCTAAGGGGAAAATTAGTGCTCCACTCTCACATCAACCTATAGATGACACTTTTTGTTAATTGGAAGAGGGTTACATGTTCTTCATTTGTGGTCTTGGTGAGAAGAGTACTGACTTCATGACATCTCAGATAACACAGAATTAGAGATAGTGGGGTGTAAATCTCAGACACATCGAATCTACAGTGTATACGAAGAAAGAAGTTTTGAATTTCCCTCCATTCAAGGACAAGATTGAATGGTGGCTGAAGAAATTCTCTGATTGGGATGTGTAGGCTCTGTGAAGAGATCTGTTGACTAAAGAAGTTATTTCCCAAGGTGCCTTCTGAGATGGATGAAAATTGTTGGCTGGCTTAATAAGTAGAGCACATAAGTCCATGGCAGAGCTGAGTTGTTGGGGACACTGTAGAGAAGACCACAGAAGCAATCCTCCTTCCCGTCTGAGACTAGCAATCATACTTCTGGGAACATCTTTCTTTAACATGCAAACACCTTGTGGAAAGATTATCCAGTGTTAAGTTCTTTGATGCAACCACAAGTTTGGGTTCTACTGTGCCTACTCTTATCCTAGTTGATGAGAGCCACTTCCTTCTGTCCTCACTGGCTACGTACCTCACACACTGGCTACTTTTTTTTCTACCCACAAAGTGTGAGGAAACCTGTGAACATAGCTTATTCCAAGCTTTCCAACATCTTTCACAACCTCTCTTTTCTGGCATAATAACTACATTCTATCTTTGATGTATCGGGCTAAGTAGGAATGGGGTTTTCCTGCTGTATATGGTGCTCCTTGATTCTCAGAGTAGAGCGTTCATGGCATTTATTAATTTACAAGCACTTATTGAACACTAAGTTGTCTCTGTGTACTCTACCAGCTTCTTGGGCTCAGAGTATCGTTCAGGAGCTTCAGCACCAGCACCGTTCTGCATCCCATGCTCCAGACTTCCTGCTTTTCTAAATTTCTTAAGTTTAAATAGGTGACACCAGCTTTCCCAGGCACCCAAGGTTAATACCTGTATTCAAACATATATTATTTACTTTGACAATTTCTAGGACTTCTGTTATTTTTATATAAATGTTACTCATTTGTTGAAAAAACATTAGAGGAATACAAAATTGCCAAAAGTTGGAAGTATCACTTGCTATTTTAAGCCAATTACTAGGTCCTGATGTTTCCCTTATATTAAGCCTCCTTCCTTGTCTCCGTGGTCACCATCCAATACCCTCCAAGACCTTAGGATATTATTGTAGCTGAACAGTGACAGCAGGCACTGTCTGCCTAGATACCTTCTAGTCTCCATATCCTTGTGTGCTTGGGGATGACTTCTGTGAAGGTGTGGAATGGTTCAAAGAAGACCATATAATCAAGGGTGAAGGTTTGATTCCTACATTTTCTCAGCAAGTGATTTATTCTGCTTTTCTATCTTTGGTCATAAAAACCTTGTCACAGTGCTGTAATCATCCTCACGATCTACTCTTTCCAAAGAATATGAGTGTTGTACAAGTCAAGCAAAGTTAAGCTTGACATATTTGGGAGAAAAATCCTTGAAGGACCCACATGATCTTCATCTTTTCATCTCCTTAGCCCCTTCTCTGTACTTCTCTCCTGCTTAGTAAACATGTCTATATTCACACACCACCTTAGTTCCAGAGGCTGCAGAAATTTGCTTCAGACACTAGTGGGACATACACTTAGCACATTGAGGACCAAGTGAGGGTCAAGTGCTATCTGTCATGTGATCTTTTGACAGTGGTGCA
This sequence comes from Montemys delectorum, assembly GCA_019843815.1. NCBI lineage: Eukaryota > Metazoa > Chordata > Mammalia > Rodentia > Muridae > Montemys > Montemys delectorum. The sequence goes on from JADRCD010222753.1 coordinate 59,259, forward strand.
GATATTATTGTAAGAAGAAAGATTTATACACACACAGAGATTAAACAATGCACACAAGGTCACTCAACCAGGTCTGGAAGTTTGATGAATACTCCCTTAGGGAGAATTTGAATGCTTAGAAAATTCAAGAAGGGCTTGTTAGCATGATCCCTTCTTGGGTAAGATTTACTTGCTACTTTTTTTCCCCCTGGTAATAAGATTTGTCTGTAGGTTCTGGAAACTGTCATTTTAAATCCACCTCAAATATTTGACTAAAGACTGGGGCCCATGGATGTTTATTTTTAAGCAATGCTTTATGAAAGAAATAATTTGGGCCCAAACCCAAAATCACAAAAGAGCAGAACCAGTCTCCATGTATCTCTTCAACTTGAAAGAACACGATTATGCCCTTTCCACACTAAAACAAACAAACAAACAAACATATAAACAAACAAGCTGATAATTGAGTCAGTGAGATACGTGATGTTCTGTTTTTTCAAAGTGAAGTCTGCAGGATAGATGGGCCTGAACCACGAGGTCATTGTGCAGTTTTGGACAGGTCAGATAAATAACATCTAACCTAAATCCTATCCTTCTAACATTAGCCCTAGCACCTGCCTTAGGTGTACCCATTCAAACCCACTGCAGAGGTTTGCACATACATGTAAACTGGACGTAGATTGAGTTGCAGTACCTACAGCCCCTTTTACCTAGAGTATTCACTGTCTGTCTTTCAGGTATGGGCTACAGTAACTAACAGGCAAAGGATTTTATTCTCCACAGGTGAGCCCATTTTCCCAGACATCTCAGTATTACAAAATCCAACATGTTCATATTGTAACTGAGTAACTTCTGTCCTAATTCAGCATAGGGTTTTCCTAACTATGATTTTCTGGCTCTTTCTGCATGGACCTACAGAGAGAACTGTGGATTCACAGATGATGTTTTATTTCCTCTCTGTCAGAACATCATTTTTGTTTTAAACTTCATTCATTTCTCCCTTTCTTCCATAATACTATCGTAACATTTCAGAGCTGCAAGTAAACCCTGTAAATGTATCTATCAAGAGCTGATGGATGGGGCTGGAGGTCATAGTAAAATGCTTGACTTGTATGTATGAGGATCTGAGTTTGATTTCCCCCAGAGTCTAAGCAAAATAAACTAGGTATGGTAGTGTGTATTTGCAATCCCCGTGCCAGGGCAACAGAGACCAGTGTATCCCCTGAAGCTTGCTGGACAGCCAGCTCAGCTTACTTGGTGAGCACCAAGCTAATGAGAGACGGTTTCTCAAAAAATAAGGTAAACAGTACCACAAGAACAACAGTCTGTTGATCTCCTGTCTATGTGCTAACACGAGCGCATGTGTGAGCGCGCGCGCGCACACACACACACACACACACACACAC
>JADRCD010222754.1:0-18171 GCA_019843815.1 Montemys delectorum
CTCTGTGTAATCAAAGGGTGCTCAGAAAGCTACCATAGAGCCTTGTTTAGAGAAAAATGGTATGTCAGAGAATGAAACCAAGACCCCTAAGGAGAGAGGGAAGAATAAAAGGAGAACCATGAACTGTGGAACCACTTCTAGGGTGAATTAATAGACCAACTTTGCTATAAGTAATTCTCAGTCCCTAGAGGAGGAAGAATTGGAGGCAGGTGGCTGGCTGGATTTCAGAATCACTACTTAACAGTGAGGGCTAAGTGCCTCTCTTTCTTTCCCACTTTCAACAGTCCTCTCTAGTGATGCTCCCTGCACTTAGCTCGTCATTGTCTACCGAGTGTGAGCTAGTATCTTACTGCTCTTCCTTTCTCTGTTTTAGGAAGATTTTAAGTCAAAGAACCCCAGTCCCAGCTCCAGTCCCAGCCACAGCCACAGCCACAGGCCCTCAGTTGTTACTGAAGTTGCAGGTCATGAACTACTTGATTCTGAACCCCACTGGATTAAGTTCAGGGATGTCTGAAAAGAACAATGTCTGACTTGTTAATGGGATGAAGGCAAAGGAATTCAAATGGGTGACAAACTGTGTGTGTACACTATGTGTATACACTGTAGTAGCTTATGTATTATAGTATGTATAAACTACCCACAGTTTGACTTTTGTAACAGCAAAGATGTCACCATGCCACATGGTAGTATACAATTCTTTCATTCAAGGAATCATACTGTGAACATGAATAGAGTCTCAGTGATTGCCTAACATTAACCCTAGGGAACTAACAAATTGGAAACCAACCTCACCCTCATGGGATATATTTTACCAAGAAGAACTTGAAAAAAAACCTATCATGAAGCAGTATGAATAGGTGAGAGGATTGGGAACAAAAACCGCAGATTACATAAAGTACCTTGGGAGGTCACTAACTCTGGTCACTTGGGATCAGTTGTTGAAGAGAGGACCTCATCTGGGTCAGAAGACTGTTAGAAAAAGGAACAATTTGTAAAAGAATAATTTATGTGAGTTCAGTTTAAGAACTGTGTTAGATGTTGGGTTTAGAAGGAGGGAATTATAAGCATTAACACAAATTAAATATTTATCTATTGGACTGTTTCAAATGCCTTAGCTAACCTTTCAAATAAGTTCCTGGATCTTGAGAGGTTTGGGGTAGTCCCAGGGATTAAAATGTAAGACTCATGCATGTAACACAACCTTTCTACCCCTTAGTTACATCCCTAGTTCAAATATCAAAGATGCTTGTGTTTGCTAATCATGTGATAAATATCTGTATATAATCTAAGTTGATATTCTTTTCTTTTTCTTTTAAAATGTATATTATTTGATACAAGAGGAAGAAGAAAAGAAAGGAAGGAAGGAAACATGAGATAGTAGCTTAAAGAGTCCCTAGTGCAGATCCAGGAAGATCCAGATGGATTCAAGGTAATGAGTGAGCCAGTCAATCAGTCTTCCAGTGTCTTGGAATTATTTTGATAATGACACAGAATAATATACAAAATGATATATGGAGTACAAAGAACCTAGCATGCAACTAGCATCCAGAAGCTAGTGGGTGTTTGAATATACTTTTCTTTCCCTATCTCCTTTGTCCAGGCAGCCAAACCAGGCTTTTTGTCCAGACTCATGGATGCCAGCTTGAGAATAATAGGTATACATGGCTAATGGTCAATTTCTGCTGTTAGGTTCATTAGATCAACATGTTACATGGGACACATTTTAGTTAAACTCTTTTTATATTTAAAAAGACAAGATGAACCAATCAGGTTAATGTTGCATGATGTCATCTCTACAAAGCACTTGGCGTACTGGTAGAGCAAACAGACAGGGCCCAAATCATGCTAATTCCAAGTTAGCAGCGTGGGCATCTTCAGATATCCCATGGCACCCCATCTGGCTGTAGGAATACAGGAAGTGCTCTATGGGCCTCTGAGGGCTGCCTGGGTCAGAGATGCCTCAACAGACACTTCAAGGCCACATTGTTCCCAGCATCAATTAGAGCATAGAACAAATAGTTCATGAGACCCAGGTCAACAGTAAGGTCATCCTCCTCAGCCCACGTGGCAGCTGAATTATGAACCTTTCTCATGTACGCATCTCCAGCTCAGGATAAATTATCCTCCAGTCTTCCTCATTATTCTCATGGGGCTGACCTATAACATGGCCTCTTAAAATCACAAACGGTTGACACATTCAGACAAGAAACAGCTGCAGAGAAAGTCCAAGGTCAAACCAGAAGCTGGGTGCTTGCTTTCCTTGGCCACACTGGAGGACGGAGGGGCCATTTGTGGGATATGCCTTGATTATATCTATGCAATGATGAACTTGATGGTTCTTAGGGAGGGAATGTGAATATATACAAATATAATTATAAATATAAATGGGCCTCTGTCCAAAGGGAGTTGACTCACTGAAGAGCAAAGCAAAATTTAGTTGCATTTTTCATTCATTCAGAGAGGGCTCATAGAAGACGGGTCCTATGCCAATAATGGGAAGAGCCTTGCATGCTAGGCTAGACCGTAGAATCGCCAGTAAGGGGAGCTGTGTTGTGTCCTGTTCTCTGGATCCCTAAGACAGAGACTCCCTGTGTGGTCTTAGGTTGAGGGTAGCTATCAATTTAAATAGCAGCGAGGGCTGAGTTTTCTGAAATGCTTGGGACTGGAAGTGTATTACATGTAGGGTTGTTTTTATATTTCTGAGTATTTGCATATGAAAAATGAAGTCTCTTGGGATGCACCTGTGTCTAAGCATGAAATTCATTTCTGATTCAGCCACACCTAGGCACACTGCCTAAGGGTCACAAATATCTATATATTTAAATTGTATACAAAATATAGTTCTATTGTCCAGAATGTTGTACCTGTAGGGTCATATCAGGACTCAAATGTTTTACAACACTTCAGACTTTAAAGTTGGGGCTTAGGTATGTAGGAGGCACAGGTCCGATGCCTGGGCTCAGAGAGTACCTGAGAGAGCTTTTTCTTGGATGGTTTGGACTTACACAGCATAGCTTTTCTCAAGAGAGGCTGAGCATTCTAGTGGTCCCTCTTAAAGTCTAGCATGTCTTTACTTTGGATCTAATACCATATCTGGTATAGCACTGAACAGCCCCCTCCCAGGTTTGTATAATACAATGTCTCAGAGAACTCATTCTATGTTTTGTCTCTTCCTAGACAGTAGTTAACTTGTGAAGACCTGGAGGAGGAAATAAAGAGTAATTATGAAGGTTTTCATGGCCTGATGGAAGAAGAGAGACACTAATGTCTTCTCACTTAAGAGTCTTTCCTTCTAAGGAGTGGAAAGGGAAGATTAAAATTATATAGTTGTGGGGTCTACAATTGTTCCTGAGAGTAGAGAAGAGGGTGGCATCAGGTTTGGGGGTAAAGCTTCTGTGCCCTCAGGAGTCTTCCCAAACTCTTTTCTCTGCCTATCTAATTTATCCCTCTTGTAATTCTGGTACAAATTTCTATGCATATTAATATAGTTGAAATGCTACTTACACTTACATACTCCAGAAGGCAAACAGATGGGAACAAACTCTCTCTCTCTCTCTCTCTCTCTATATATATATATATATATATATATATATATATATATATATATATTCCTTCATTCCTAAGAAGTGGATTTTAGTCTTTTAGAGTCATAGAACACCTTGATTCTATTCAGTCTCAGTCTCAGCCAAGGAGCTCATTTTGCTGCAAGATGTATAGAGAGAATGGATGGGACATCTCCTAAGACAGATATCAAGCATCCTGCAGCTTTGGTGGTTATTTTGTAAGTGATGTTAATGGCCAGTTCAAAACTACCTCCCTTGGGACCATCAGAACTGATTGAGAAAACTCCCAGGCATCCCAACAAAATACCCAGAACACACTTTCCTAAAGAAGCTAATGGAAGTGGGGGGACTCAGAACTTGTCCCTGTGGATGTGATCATTCATCTCCTTGCCAAACATCTCGACAGTCTTCTGAAATGTGCCTGCTCCAGGAGTCATTCTCCTCACTCTCTCAAGATCCCAGTGACCTAATTCTTTGTCAATCCTAACTGGGTGCCAGAACATCCCTCTAGTCCAGTGGATGACATACTGTCAAAAACCTGAATCTCTAAATTTTACCTTACTTCTTGGAAATGCTGTTTTAGTCAGTATTACTACTGCTGCATTGAAACACTATGATCAAAGAAACTGTGAAGGAACAGGATTTTATTTTAGCTTGTATTTCCATGGTATTGTTCATCATCAAAGGAAGTCATGGCAGGAATTCAACTAGGGCAGGAACCTGAAGGCAGGAGCTGATGTAGAAGCCATGAAAGGGTGCTATTTACTGGCTTATTCCCCCTACCTTACTCAGACTGCTTTCTTATACAACTCAGGACCCATTGCCCAGGGATGTACCGCCATCAAAGGGTGTGGCCCTCCTCCATCAATCACCAAGAAAATGCCCTAGGTGTGTCCAGAGCCCTATCTTATGGAGACATTTTCTTAATTGAGGTTCCCTCCCCTCAGATTACTTTAGCTTGTGTCAAGTTGACATAAAATTATCCAGCACAATTGACCTCTTGTCAACTTAACACACATACACATCACTGTTAAACCACAGCTTTTCTTTTCTTGTTAATTCCCAGGGTTACCCATTAATATCAACAACACAATATGAAACATTTTGCAAACTCAAAAAGCCCCAGGGTCTTTATAAATTCAAACACTTTAAAATTTAATCTCTTTAAAAATCCAAAGTCTCTTTTAAAACATACAAAATATCTTTAAAAATTCAGTCTCTTAACTGTGGGCTATTATAAAAATTGAAAATAAATGAAATACTTTTTTACTTCAAGAAGGAAGATCCACGGTACAGTCACAATCAGATCAAAGCAAAACGAAACTTCAATAGTCTAAGTCATTCAATGTCCAATATCTGGGATTCACTCACCATCATCTGAGCTCCTGCAAAGGGCTAGGGGTCACTTCTTTGGCTCTGTCCTTGGCAGCACACATAACTTGCCTTCTAGGCTCAGGCTAGCTCTTCTCCATAGCTGCTAGATGTCTTAGTGGTTGTCCCATGGTGTTGGCATCTCCTAAATGCTGGGGGATGTCTACTTTAACTTGGTGTACTTTCACCAGTAACTTATCCTGGGCTCTTCCCCTGGTGAAAAGCATCAACTTTCTTTAAGGCCCCTTCATTCTTGGAGCTTTTGTGGTTACTCTGGCTGCACCTTTACCTCCTGGCTTTTCACAGTGCCAATAGCTCCAATAATCCCCATAAGCTGCTCTGTCTTTGAGGAGGGAACCCAGCGGCCTCGGTCTTACCGCTATCCAATGCTCCTTCATGCACACCACTGAGGCTTGTCCTTAGCTAGTGAAGTCTAATGACAATGGATTCAGACTCCCATTTCAAGGCTCTGTTCCATCCCTAACCAGCTGAGTGACCAGGAGTAAGCTATTAATACTCTGAAGCTCTGAAAAACCGTATTGGAAATTGTGGAGAAAATAAAATAAATAACATTTAAGTCATGCAACATGATCAAAGAGATGCTTGGAATGTGGTAAGCATACAGCAAATATTACCTGCCCATCACTACCACCACCACCATCACCATCACTATGCTGTCATCATCAGCAAGCATCACCATCCTAGCTATAATCACCATCAACATCATCAAACACCACAACAATCACCAAGAAAATTAATAATATAATCAAACAACTAAGTTTCTAATTTGCCTCTCCCTCCTACTTCTCTACAGTGTAGTTGAATATAATCCTTTAATAAATGACCAATAAGAAGATGGGCACTCTGGGAGAGACAAATAAAATGTTACCTCATTAATAAGCCCTCATCATGTCTTCCCCAAGAGTTGTGAATAAATTCTTTTTTAAAACAATATCCTCTTCTTCAAACACAGTAGCTAGGTCACCCTGGGCCCTTGCCTGAAGCTGCCTACACTGGAGCCCAAAGGCATAGGACACAGGATCCTAGAGGAGGGAGCTAAGCTACAATATCCAGTGTGTCTCCATGGGCTGTCCCCAAGGGAGGTAGATGACCGCCTTATGGATCAATTGAAATAGAACATCATCAGAGAGATAAGAATAACAATGTCTTTCTACACAGTGATAAATTACTAAGCCACATTATTTCACTTTATTTATATACGTCTGCCTTTATTGAATTTAGTAGGAGATAAATAAACAATCTGCCAGGCATCTGGTTAATATGACCTCTCACTGGCTTGTTTCAGGCCTAACCAGACGCCTACTGATAACATCTCGAAGCTTTTCAGGAGGGAGAGCCTTAACATTCGTTTCTGACAAGAACCCTCTGCCTGCCTTATCTGTTCCATTTGAGAGGCCATCGACCCCAGCTTCTCTGGTAAAATGAACTCTTTCCAAGCAGGGAGACATTCTTGAACTTGACTCTGGCCACACAGTGTGACTGGGAGCCCTAGCTACATATCAGAGGACCTCTGTCACAGCCAGCCAGCCTTCATGCTCCCCAATGGCCTCGGGGAGACATTGAGGAGCATGCTGTTGAGAATGCACCAACACAAAAAGAAAATAAGTTTTCTAATACAAATTTTCTTTGTAGTCTAAATAGTGTTTTTCTGCCTTTGGCTCATAGTACTTATAAAATCAACACAACTTTTTATGTAATCTAGACTGGTCTTGAACTTGTTATGTGGCCCAGGCTGGTCTTAAACTAAACTGTTTTCTGCCTCAGTCTTCTGGGTCCTGGAATTACAGGCATGTACCATCATTCCCAGCAATAAAGATAACTGTTATTATTATGATGGTGATTATAATGCAAAAAAATATGCTGATACGGATTGACTTAAAAAGATATAACTGAGCTGAAGCAATGAAAGTGAACTAAGCTGCAATTATAAAAATAAATCTGGATGTCCTACAACATTCCATAGGAAGGCTGTAAGCTCAGAGACCCTCTTTATTCTTAATGGCCACCATTAGAATGCCCCAGCCCTATACACACCAAGTTGAAGGTAGGTTTAATGCACTTCTCCTTTACAAGACATTCAAAGGTGATGGCTGACCTTAGCTCTGTGCCTTCATATAGCTACTGCTTCTGTTAGGTGCCTCTTGATATAAGTACACACCACAGTGCCTTGCTGTTTGCATCTGCTCAGTAAGCTTTGTGGATGATACATAGTATACCATTACACATAGTATACCATTCTCTCTGTTCTTTCTGGGTTTTGTAGACTACATGGTCTGGAGGAGGTATAAGCATCCCCGGGTCAACTTATTTGTTGGTGGGATTGTGTTTCTTCTCCTTGAATGCAGGTCTCTAAACTTTTTCCTCTTTTGTATTTCCATTTTTTTTTTGATGGGGGAGAATGAGTTTCTCCCTTGTCAGACTATGGCATCTGTGAGAGACAGTGCCTACTTAGGTGGCACACAACATATGACACTGACTGAATGAACAGACATCGAGGGAATGAATGAATGGACATATCTATGCATGAGTGGAAGTGTTATAGTGCTACACAGAACACCACATTGTAATTGAGTTTGACTTAAGTTCTGCCTTAGTATAATCTGTAGGGGGAAATCCTTAATCTCTCCATGTGTTGATCTCACTTATATGATGTGAGAAAAGTCTCAAGTGTCAAAGATAGAAACAATGAATGAGCTAATGAATCTGGCAGCTGCTTCCTTTGAAACACTTGGTAGTAGTGTTTGGAACACTTTTGGAACCCATATGACAAAATGAGGTTAGCATAAAATCCACACATCCTAAGGATATCATTTTGGACAAAATAGCTATGGGATGAGGATAATGATGGTGATGATGGTGTTGGTGGTGATTTTGGTAGTGATGATGGCAGTGATGATGATGATGGCTATGATGCTGAAGACAATGGTGATGATGATAATGATGATGGTGATGATTACGGTATGGACATTAATGGTTATAGTGATGATGGTGGTTGTGATGATGGTGATGATGGTGATGATAATTATGATTGTGGTAGTGATGATGTGGTGATGTCTGTAACGTGACAAACTCCCAAAGCCCAGTGATTCAGAATCACAAAGGCTAATTTTTTTTTTTTCATAAGATGCTCGTGGCCAGCTGGTCTGGTTCCTGCCAATGTGCCAGCATGCCTGGCCCTTCTCACCTTTTCTCTAGAAGCTTCGGCTGAGGCAGCAGGTTCTGACTGGGATGCTACCAATGTCATAGTACAATATTAAAGTAGCCTGGAAAAGCATGAGCTGGGTTGTAAAGGTTCCACATGTAAAAGTGTGCTAGCAGTCATTCAGCCTGGCTCTCAAGGCAAGTCAAAGCCCCACAGTGGGTTAAAACATCCCTGAGGGAAGCCAGGGAAGCCTGTAACAACACTCTGCTTCAGCAAGGCAAGGAGAGTGATGATCCCACAGAATCTGAACCAGTGTCCATGTCTTTGGGCCCAGAATCTGAACCAGTGTCCACGTCTTTGGGCCCTGGCCTTTTCTCCCGGCTCATCCTGCCCCAGCTCAAAGGCCTTGTTTTCCTCAGAAGTGGTTCGTCTTATCCATGAACTCCTACAGTTTATTGTATAAAGTGTGATGTTTTACATCCCATCAGTACATCTCAAATCGATCTTTGCTACGGTGTGAGGTAGGGGACCAAGTTGCTTTTATCTCTCTCCTCATCCAGACACTCCTAGAAGTCAGACAATGAAACAGATGTGAATTTGGCTTTGCAGTTGACGTTCTTCTCTTAGCCAAATCTCAGTCCCTGATGCTCTGTACTCATTTGTAGAACCTTGTTAGTATGGTGTGAAACTGAACAGAGACATTGTAGCATGGCAGGAAACTGAACAGAGAATCCACACTCTCCTTTTGGGAGATGCTTTAGCTCTTCTGGGTCCTTCGAGTTTTCGGAAAGCTTTTGATTATAAAATCTTGATTTTTTTTTCCAATTCTGATTCCAAACGCTTCTTGGGTTTTGAAGGAAGTTGTGCTGTCTGTGGGCACCCATGCAAACATCTTAACAAAACTCAGTGTATTGATTTAAGACTACAGTATATTTCATTATGAGTTTCTTTTAAATTTCTCTCCAAAATGTTTGACATGATTTCTGTCAAAGTTGCTCCTGAGTGTCTGTCATGTTGGTCCTTTGGTTTGTTTGGAGACTCTTGGAATTTGAACCTAGGGCTCATGGATGCCCAGAACTCCACCTGAACTATACCCTACACCTCCAGCCTTTCTTGTGCTTTTTGTTTTTGAACAAGCCTGCCCAGGCTGCCCATGGGCTCATTCAAAAGCTCCTGAAGTTCTCACTGACTTGCCCAAGCTGCCCATGGACTCACTCTATAGCCCCTGAAGGTCTCACTGACTTGCCCAAGCTGCCCATGGACTCACTCTATAGCCCTGAAGGCTCTGAATGTGCAATCACAGCCTTGAACTGACACTTACACAATAACTACAAATCTTGTATGTTTCCTTGATTTTGTACAGTCACGTTGGAAGACAAATTCACCCCTAGCTACTCCATCATGACCAAAAGGCCATTTCATATTTTTTAATGTAAATGAGTGACTAAAAATTTAATTATAGGAGGTTTAATTCGATGTTTTTATTCAACTCCAGTTCTGTGGAAATTGGCCATAGATGACTACCCTTCTACAAGGTTTTGAAAATATTGGAAAAGTACAGGAAAAAGGTAACTAGTGTAAAAAAGCAAAAAGGACTCCACATCATGGTAGCAAACTTCTTAATATTTAGGTCAACACTGCAAATATTTTGCTCTATTTTCTTCTGGATACTCATGTGCATAATTCTTATGAATGTATACACAAATGTTTATCCTTCTTTTTTTAACTTAACATTATAAGTAGCAAATTTTCCATGACACTAAATATCTCCCCCTAACATTATTTTTTTATGACTGCATATGTTCTCTCATTTCTAGTTAACATAATTTATTTAACTGGCTTTGGCTTACATTCCATTCCCACATTTTTTTGCTATTTATAAATAATGTTGCAATGGATGTATTTGTGCATAAATATTCATACTTGTTTCTGACTTTTCCTCCAAGAAGAGAAAACACTGTGTCAAAGGGCATGAACTCTGTGTTGACTCACTATATATTTTGCCGAATGCCTTGTAATATTCACCATATAACTTGAACTCCCCCAGCACACGACATGAATGTTTATTTTTTTCAGAATTCTTGCCAAACCTGATTTGTTTTCCATGTTTAAACCTCAGCTAATTTTATAGCTAAAATGTTTCCTTATTTGTGTCCTAATTCACTTTCCTTTCCTTTCCAGTGAGGTTGAATATCTTTGTTTATTTATTTGCATTTCTTCTCTGTCTTGTATCAGCTTGTATCTCTTTTAGCCCCAGATGCTATTAAAATATAAAATTTTGTGATTGTCAGACATTGTATCTTATAATCCCAATACTTAGGAGGTAGAAAATAGAGGATCAGTAGTTCAAGTTCATCTTCAGTATAGGAGGAGTTTAAGACTAGCCTAGGGTACATGAGATCTGGTCTTTAAAACGAAAAAAAAAAAAAAAGGTTTAGTGGTTTTTTTTTTTTTAAATGATTTATACATACAAGCTCCTTTATTGATTAATGTTTAAAGACCATTTGCCAGATTCAAAATTCTTATATTTAGTTGCGCTCCCTAAGTTCAATTCAAACATCTGTGAACAATCTGACTCATAAGAGTCTGTACAATGCAATTCTCCTTAAGTTGCTCAAAGGGTGCGAGGGCTGGCTACAAATAACCACACTGGTCAAAAAGAACAGTAAATACTGCAGGGCAATTCAAGTGATCACCAAGACTGTGACTATAAGAAGAAAACAATTGTATCTAAGAGAAGTGGGAAGGTGCAAAGGACTGACATGGTACACCCTGCTCTACTGTGAGAATTACCACAGTGGATGACAGGCTTGAAGATACATCCATATCACCTGCAGAAACAGGCATGGCAATGCGCACCTGTGATCCTAGCACTTGGAAGGTGGAGGCAAGAGTAGTAGGCTTTAATTAGCAACTTATCCAGTTTGAGGTCACAAGATACTGTCAAAAAGTAAAGGAAGAAAATAAAGAAGGGAGAAAGAAAGAGAGTGGCAGGGAAGAAGGAAAAAAAATAAAGAATGAATCATTTGCAGATTTGTCAAAACAGAGCTTGTGGGTTACTAGTCTTCCATGGGATCTAGGAATTTGACTTCTTTTTTTAATCTTTATTTATTTTATTATTTATTGTGTGTCTGTATATATGTGTGAGTGTTGCATACATGGAGAGTTTAAAGAATAAATTGCAAGACCCATGTCTCTTCAACCAACTGAGTTCTAGGAATTGAGCCTCCTTCAGCCTCCTTCAACCATCTTCGTTCTAGAGATTGAACTCTTGTCCTCAGACTTGGTGGCAGATGCTTTTACCAGCTGAGCCATTGTCATGGACTCAAGACTTGCATTTCTAGCATGGTCCCAGGTGACACAGTGAAGCTGGTCTAGGTCTCTGACACTTAGGGAACAGTTAAGCAAAGAAAACTCAAGAGGAAAGCAGACAGGAGACCAGGAAACAGCCTTAATTAAAGTGTTTTCTCCTCTTAAGAGGCATAGCCTCACTGCATTCTGAAAAAAAAAAATAACAATAACAACAACAAATTAAAAGGCAGAGAAATTTGGAATTCTTCACTCTTCCTAAATTACAAGAGCTGACAGAGAAAAGAATGGAATCCTTTAAACTTACTCCCAACTGTTGTTTATATACAGTTTAAATCTAGTAACAACCAAGGGAAACACCTTGGTCAATTGTAAGCCCATAGCCTTTAGGGGCATCCAACATCACACTATACTAACATTCTTTTAAACACATTCCTGTCTTCTTACCTTTCTCTGATGTTTTGGGGTAGGGGAAGTTACACTGTATCCAAAATCAGGAAACAGAGCTCCCTTTCTCCATTCATACAGTCTAGGATCCCAGTCAGGGAATGATGCCACTCTCAGTGGACAGGTCTTTTTACATTAATCAATGCAATAATAATAATACCCCAGATTATTATTACCCCAGAGGCTGGGTCTCTCAGGTAATTCTAGAGTCTGTTAAATTGGTAAAACTACCATAACTCCATTTTTTAGCTTTTAACTTAAATTTATCTTAAAATTATTATTAAACTAATTTTATTTTAAAATAAACTAGTATAAATGCATGTACTGGCTGGTTTTGTGTGCCAACTTGACACAGGCTGGAGTTATCACAGAGAAGGGAGCTTCAGTTGAGGAAGTGCCTCCATGAGACTCAGCTGTGGGGCATTTTCTCAACTAGTGATCAAGGGGGTAGGGCCCCTTGTGGGTGGTGCCATCCCTGGGCTGGAAGTCTTGGGTTCTATAAGAGAGCAGGCTGAGCAAGCCAGGGGTACCAAGCCAGTAAGGAACATCCCTCCATGGCCTCTGCATCAGGTCCTGCTTCCTGACCTGCTTGAGTTCCAGTCCTGTCTTCCTCTGGTGATTGAACAGCAATGTGGAAGTAAGCCAAATAAACCCTTTCCTCCCCAACTTGCTTCATGGTCATGATGTTTGTGTAGGAATAGAAACCTGACTAAGACAAAAATTGGTATTATTTTCTCTGAATTAAAATATAACTCTAAAAGCAGGCATCATGAGACCAAAGCCTATTACTAAGGACTGACTTGCTATCATTTCCTGTCTGAGCTGAGTCTATTCTTCATTCAGAAAAAGGCATCAGCAGACATCAGAAAGGGGTAGGGCTGCCTGATAAAATACAAAGACCCACTTAAATATGAATTTCAGGGAAAAAATAGAGGATAATTTTATCTGTAAGTATACCTGTTGCCCTATTTGGTGCATAGACGAAAAAATAAATGTGCTTATTATTTATCTAAAAAAATCTGAATTAAGGTGACTGTCCTGTGTTTTTATTTGCTAAATTTGGTAAGCCTAGAGAGAGGTTAGCACTTCCAACTAGCAGCCCACAGACCTTTTCTGGTAGACATCTATAGGAACACAAGGAAAGAATTACATACAGCCCAACCCTTGCCTTTTGATAGACCCTGGAACATTGGTGAATGCCTTGTCCCTGTGCCACTCATAGAAAGAGCAGCAGTAGTGGTAAGGAGAACTCTGGGGTGAAGATTGCTTGCTTTGTAACACAGCCTTAAAGCAAGGATGGAAAGAGGTAGATTTTTCAGAACATCTTGGACTCTCAGTCGTCAAGATAGGCATCTCTGCTTTGAGGATAATCAATTGCTCTAACTTTTGCAAACCAGAGGAGAATCTAAGTCCCTGTGGGGACCATAAAGGGGGCTTCAGGCAAGAAGAAAGTGAGAGATTAGTAGGCAAGTCCTCAAGCCATTAGCTCTGCTAATGGGCAAAGTTTACATACAAATGGCTAGGCTTTCAAACCAGCTTTCTTTAAGATAACCATCAAATCCCTAGATGTCAATTGAGGTTAATAAAAAATTCTTAAGTGTTTCTGCATGCCTGCAAAGTTTTTTTTTTCTTTACTGACACCGTGTTAGTGTCTTACAACCTAAATGCCTACTACTAAATTCTTTCCCATACAGGATCTGCAGTTCACTGGAGGCACAAGGATAACCTCTTTTGTACCACACAGCAGAGAGCTAAGCACCAACTCCCTTTCAGTCAGGTGCCAAGAGTTTGATTTCCATTTGCAGTTATTGTCTCCCACAGAATCATGGGAAGGGAAGCACAGAGCTTGCTGAAAGGGATGGCAGAGCAGAGAAGTCCGTATCTATCTCTGCCCTTAACATCCTCATTTCCTAGATCTTCCTAGAACTCTCTCCACAATGCCCCGGAATGTTCCATCTCAGCTTTAGCTCTGTGGAATTTAAGGTCTCGTGATCAAAGGAGATAAGAATGTCAGCAAGAAGGAAAGTATTTCAAATACAAATGTTAGAAGCAGGAAGTAGAAACTGGCTATGCAGCCTTAGGGCAAAGATTCCCAAAGCAGTCATTCCGAAAAACATACCTTTGGGCCCTGAACCAATATAAAAAGGGGATGCTCATTTCTTATCTCCTCCTAAATGAGCATTCTGGGGCTAGACATGAGGGAGGTATACTCTAAGAACTACAAGAGAGGGCCTAGATTTCACCTAGAATGTGATTCTAAAGGAACTCCCCCAAATTAACAGTGACACAAGTTGAAGACAGGTGATCATCTTCCTGGTACTTAATGCTCAGTGACTTAATAACTTAAATAGAGAGCAGCAGAGATGAGAAACAAACATTAAAAGCCACAGCCATAGATACCAAAAACATCAGCATGAAAGAAACAAAACCTTGTTGGATGACAGGTGGTTTAAGTAAACCAGTGCATGAAAATGATACAATGTATCTTTTTTTAAGATTTATTTATTATTATAAATGAGTATACAGAAGAGGGTATCAGATTTCATTATGGGTGGTTGTGAGCCACCATGTGGTTGCTGGGATTTGAACTCAGGACCTTCTGAAGAGGAGTCAGTGCTCTTACCCGCTGAGCCATCTCACCAGCCCTATACAATGTAACTTATCATCAGTGAAACTGGGACAAAGAAAACAGGTGGCTGCAGAGATGGCTCAGCCATTAATAGCATTTGCTACTCTTGCAGAAGACTTGAATTCACTTCCCAGTACACACACAGAGTAGCTCACAACTACCTGTATCTACCACATACCACAACACACACACACACACACACACACACACACACACACACACACACATCTTACCAGAAGCATGCTGTCTTCTAATCATTCAATGAGCTCCTGAGTTATTTGGCCTACATCTTGTGTACCCCAAGAAGAGATGGAGTTCCTCTTTTCCTTTTTATCTCCTTTCTTCTGTTTTTGCAGATCTGTGAGTAGAAAGACCTTGCCTAGAGCCGAGAAGCAGACTCAACTCTACCTTGCTCTCACCACTGTGAGTTGCCAGGAAAGAACGCAACTGGAAATTGGCTTTGACTCTTCCTCTACCCCATCTTTTCACACTTTGAGTTGTGAAATCTCAAACAAAGACTATGAATAGTTCCCATGAGCCTGAAAAGCCCATTGCTGGGGTAGGGGGGAGCTAAGCACAGTGGTCTCAACTGGACTCACACACCTCCAATCCCTGCACTCGGGAGCCTAAGGGTAAGGTCATCAAGAGTTTAATACCAGCTTGTGTTAGAGTCAGGCCCAGTTTTGAGAAACCAAAAAAACAAAGCAACATAAAATCACCCAGCTGTTTTCTCTTCAAACTTCAAGACAAGAGCCTAAGGTTTTCATCCACAGAAGATCTCAAAGCCTCAAAATCAAGAGTGTTTGACAACTTGTGACTAGAGTCAGGGTCACAGGCCTGTGTACCCAACCAAGCCAACCATCTTCAGTAAGTCAATTAAAAGAACCAAGTTAATAATGAAGAGCAGAAATAGCAGATTCATTTAATGTAGTCAGATTGGAAAGAGAGACAAAGGGACCCTTCAATCCATGTCCATCTGGAGGTTTCAATGTAGTGATAGTTCACAAAGAGAACAAGATATACAAATAACCAAGCTGTCCCGTTTATGTGTGGCCCCCTGCCTTCGCTGCTTGGCCAAGAAGCTCTCTGTCAAGGGGATCTGACAAGTTGTAAGTCTTTATCCAGGAAACAAGTCCGTGTTTGGCCTGTCCCTCCTCCCCTGACCCCTGCTTTCAACCTCCTCTTCTCCCAGCAATAAATTGCTTCGAGGATTCTTGTTTCTTCAGGTCCATTATATCAACAGTCAGATAGGCAAAAAGAATAAATATACTTGTTCCTGACAAGAAGCCTGATTACAAATTTAGCATTTCCCCCCTTGCTTCCTTTTATGAGCAGTTTTTCCATTACTCTCTATGACAAATGTTAAAAGTTTCAAGCTGGATCTTCCACTTGCGGCATGTAAAATTTATGGCCTTTTGATTTTGTTTGTTTTTTTCTTTCTTTCTTTCTTAAACCTGGCTCTGTGACTATTTCCTAAATTATCCCCAGACATCAATAAAGTGTGTAAAATCATAAATAAGAATGAAATGTCTCAAGAAGCTTCTTGGATTCCATCTGAACATCCTGATTTTGATCATTGGGTTTGGTGAAAGAAAAGGCATCCTTTGTTCTGACTTCTGACCAGGATGGGGAAGGGGGGTTCACTTTGAGTCTGAGGGGGATCTCCCTGAGCTCATATGAACCCTCAGCAGGTTCTACTCTGAGTTTGTGGTTTATGGATAAGCAGCTCAACCTCTAGGGGCACTCAGGTGGTGACAAATGAGTAAGCTCCCCTATGGAGGTGAAACCAACCCAGCATGCCTGTTCTCCCAGGCCATGAGTCCTGAGCAGGCTATCCCCACTGTGTGTCAATCAGCAACTCTCTCAAGTTACTGTTTGTCTGAGGGAGGAAATTCCAGGAAGAAATCCCTGATTAGGTTTAGGGCTTACTTCAAGACTGATCTTTGGGACAGATAGTCTTCACGTTTTAGGGGCTTTTTCTTTAAGTTATAGGGTAACAAATTCGTAAAAAAAGATCAGCTTTGGGGTTCAGATAATCACAATAGGGTTGTTTGTTAGTTTGTTTTTAATTTCTGCTTCGTTGGAAATCTTGCTAGGGAGGTGGTTCATACACTAGGGAAGCGATTCATACAAGGTGTTAAAATGTTCACAGTGTTGTCTTCAATTGAATGACTTCACAGGGGTCCAAAGCCACATCTAGTCAAAAATGAGAGTCATTTTCTGGCTATTATAAATAAGGCTGCTATGAACATGGTGGAGCATGTGTCCTTATTACATGATGGAGCATCATCTGGGTATATGCCCAAGAGTGGTATAGCTGCGTCCTCTGGTAGAACTATGTCCAATTTCCGGAGGAACCGCCACACTGATTTCCAGAGTGGTTGTACCAGTTTGCAATCCCACCAGCAGTGAAGTAGTGTTCCTCTTTCTCCACAACCTCGCCAGCATCTGCTGTCACCTGAGTCTTTTATCCTAGCCAATCTGACTGGTGTGAGGTAGAATCTCAGAGTTGTTTTGATTTGCATTTCCCTGATGACTAAGGATGTTGAACATTTCTTTAGGTGCTTCTCAGCCATTTGGTGTTCATCAGTAGAGAATTCTTTGTTTAGCTCTGTACCCCATTTTTTAATAGGGTTATTTGGTTCTCTGGAGACTAACTTCTTGAGTTCTTTGTATACATTGGATATTAGCCCTCTATCAGATATAGGGTTGGTAAAGATCTTTTCCCAATTTGTTGGTTGCCGTTTTGTCCTATTGACAATGTCTTTTGCCTTACAGAAGCTTTGCAACTTTAACCCAGATGTCCCTCAACAGAGGAATGGATACAGAAACTGTGGTACATCTACACAATGGAGTACTACTCAGCTATTAAAAACAATGAATTTATGAAATTCTTAGGGAAATGGATGGATCTGGAGAGTATCATCCTGAGTGAGGTAACCCAATTACAAAAGAACATACATGGTATGCATTCTCTGATAAGTGGTTATTAGCACAGGAGTTTGGAATACAAGAAGAACAACCCACAAAGCACAAGAAACTTAAGAAGAAGGAAGACCAAAAGGTGGACATTTCATTCCTTCTTAAAAGGGGGAACCAAATACCCACAGAAGGAGTGGCAGAGATTAACTATGGAGCAGAGACTGAAGGAAGGACAAGCCAGCCTAAATATAGCTATCTCCTGAGAGGCTTTGACAAACAGATGTAGAGACTCACAGCCATTCATTGAACTGAGTACACGGTCCCCAATGAAGGAGTTAGAGAAAGGATCTATGGAGCTGAAGGGTTTGCAGCCCCTTAGGACGAACAACAATATGAACTACCTAGTACCCTCAGAGCTCCCAGGGACCCAACCACCAATCAAGGACTATACATGGTGGGACTGAATGTTCTGGCAGCATGTGTATAGTAGAAGACTGCAAATTCGATCATCAATAGGAGTAAAGGACCTCGGCCTTGTGAAGGTTCTGTGCCCTAGTGTAGGGGAATGCCAGGGCCAATAAGTGGGAGAGGGTGGGGTGGCAGGCATGGGGGGGGGGGGGTTCTTGTTGTTTTTGTTTGCTTGTTTGTTTTTTGGAGGGGAAACTGGGAAAGGAGAAATTTACATGTAAATAAAGAAAATATTTAATAAAAAAAATGAGAGTAATTTTAACCTCTCTGAACTCCTTTTTGTCTCACATGGTGTATGA
>JADRCD010222755.1:8011-18763 GCA_019843815.1 Montemys delectorum
AACTTTTTTCATTCTTGCTCTTTTAAATTTAATCAGAAATTAGAGTGACAGTTAAACTATGACCTTAATAATAAATATTATATTTGGCTACCTAATAAAAAGGCAGAAGAGTCCTTATTAGATATGATATCTTGATATCTGCAACAAGATTTTACTACATTATATATATATATATATGTATATGTATATATATATGATAGATCAATTGTAGTAAAGGTCCTTTTACACATAAGGGATATAGTTTTCAGAAGTATTTATTAGTGATAGCTATGTACTCTTCAATGAACATTGTCTTTTTACCAATTTAAATGTATGCATAAAATTTCACATATATAAGTTGAGAAATAAAATGTTTATACATATTAGACAATTGTCTATACCCGCAATTGCAAGTTTTGTTCCATTTTTCTCATAAATGTTCTTGCTTTATCCCACTTATTTAAGAAAAATCACATGCTTAATTATTCCAGCTAACTTTGATATTTAGTTTAATCACAAATTCCAGCTACTCTGTGACATCCAATTCATGTTTGTACTGATGTCTTCCCTCAAATATCTACACACCTTTTTAGTTTATCTCCTTGAAAAAGTTGTTACTATAAGGTTTTTCTTCCATAGTTATCATCAAATGCTAGAACAGTTTTCTCCTGGATATTCATCAATTCATTTGTATATTTCTAGATACACAGATATATAAAATTTAAATTTTTTATTCTTGTATATATTACTAGCTCAGAAAATGTTATCATATCTTAGAAACTCACAATATTTTGACATGTGGTAGATACTATGTAATAGGTTATCATTATTTTTGAATCTTAGTAATTTATCATAGACTTATAGGTGGACACTTGAAAGGGAGAGAGAAAAAGTCTCTGAACAGGAGGAAGAGTCTTGTAACAAAGGTTCCTCAATAAGAGATTATTAAGCCAATCATTTCTGACCATTTGTATTATAATGATTTATAATATCAAAGCTAGAAAACTTGTTACTGGATTTTATCATACAATTGAATGGTGCAGTTTCCAAAACATTTCTGTATAGATTTAGATACTAGGACATCCTCTGTCTTAAATACATAGTTGGATTTCGCCTGTAACAAAGTATCAGGAAGGTTTTGTTTAATCTATTGTGCCATATGTCCACAAATCCCTTGTGTACATATGTTCCTAACAAGTCTGCTTATAGACATATGTTTTTGTTATGTTAAGCAAATACTCAGGAGTATAATTACTAATTTATAGTGTAAGTGAATGTTTAACATTTAGAGAAATTGATTAATTAGTTTCCAAAGTGGTTGTACCATTTTCCACTCTTACCAATCACGATAAGATTTCAAGTAGCCACACATCCTAATTAATATGTCATCTTCAGTTTTTTAAATAGATTATATTGTAATGGATTTAAATGAATACCTCATTGTGCCTTTGATTTTTACTTCTGTGACTTAGTTTGTCATCCTGACCAAAAAAAAAAAAATGGAAGAAATAATTTATGGTTGTAGCCAAATATTTTAGATTACTCCCTTCTATGACTCACATGTCAGGGTCTCTCCCTGACTCTCCCTGTGACAGAGAGTGCAACTGTCCCTGTATCCTTGATTTGAGAAAGATATATATGACCTGTACATCTTGGATTTTCTTTCCCTCTGAGGTAGAGGTAGTTCACAGGGATAGAGCAATGCTTTGGACTCTTGTCCGTATACCTAGCATCCAAGGTTGTATTTAGATATTGCAATATACAAACTCTGCTTATAATATATTTTCTTTTGTAATTCTGCTCCTGATTTGAAGGTGTTTTCATACCTCTTGTACTTACCTATTGTACTGGCTGGTTTTTTGTGTCAACCTGACACAGGCTGCAGTTATCACAGAGAAGGGAGCTTCAGTTGGGGAAGTGCCTCCATGAGATCTAGCTGTGGGGCATTTTCTCAATTAGTAATCAAGGGGGTAGCGCCCCTTGTGGATGGTCCCATCCTTGGGCTGGAAGTCTTGGGTTGTATAAGAGAGCAGGCTGAGCAAGCCAGGAGAAGCAAGCTAGCAAGGAACATCTCTCCATGGTCTCTGCATCAGCTCCTGCTTCCTGACCAGCTTGAGTTCCAGTCCTGACTTCCTTTGTGATTAAACAACAATGTGGAAGTAAGCCAAATAAGCCATTTCCTCCTCAACTTGCTTCTTGGTCATGATGTTTTGTGCAGGAATAGAAACCCTGACTAGGACACCTATAGATATGGCCCTCTAAATGGAAAGACTCTTTTCACTGATTTTAGTCAGTGAATGATAAAATATTATCTATGAACTATCTATCTATCTATCTATCTATCTATCTATCTATCTATCATCTATCATCAACCTACCTAGTTACTGATAATATAACCTTTCTTCTCTTCATTAATTATGTAGAGGAGTAATAGAACTGAAAGTTCCTAGAGGATGCAATATAATTGATATTGATCATATTTATTTTGACTTAGGTATTATAAATTAATCTAGAAATAACCAGAAGTATGTGGGAAATTAATGAATTTTATTCAAATACACTGTTATACAGGAGTAGTTTGGAAAATGTTTTGATATTCTCAAGTGTTCTTGACAAACAGTTCATAGATACAAAGTGACAATTACTCAAAGTGTTGCAACAACTTTCAGATTATAATGTACATGTTTAGTACGTACAGGAAGACTGAAAATGTTAAACTTTAAAGCTGGTATGCATAAAGAATTCCTTTATTCATCCTGCTTGGGAACAGTGAGAGGAAGGGATCCACATGCATTCTATAGCTTTACTATGTTGTTGTTTTCTGTACTGTTGTGAACTACTCAGCTGTACATAGTGTGCCGTGTGTCTGTTTATCATCTTCTGTTTCTACTACAATAATTTATAAACAGGTATCTTAAGACTATCAAGGCCATGACTTATGTTTGCCTTACTTGATAATGCCATTGTAAGTTCTCACCATTTCCACTTAACATTGACGTGCAATTGTCTTTCATTACTAATTTTGACCGTACAGTTGCATACTGTTGACTATGATGGCATAGAATTTCCAGCAAGCTGAGGCACAATTATCTTCTTCCTGTCTATATAATTAGTATAGTATTTCATTTATTTCTTCCTGATTGCATTTTTGCTTTTTAAGAAAGAAGCATGTAAGGTTCAGTGTAATTTTGTTACATTTTCCTAAGTGTATTATTTGTTCAAAGGTAACTTAATTGCTTAATCATTAGTAATGCTTTAACTGTTATCTGAAAACATAAAACACACATAGCTAGTAGCTTCTGCAGGAATTTTTAGAGAGCTGTGTAGAAAATGTGTATGAATAAATTCTTCTTCCTTAACAAGGTTTGTATCAGATAATTTTCTCACTTGCAATATTTCATTTGCTATATTTCTTGAAAAAAAATGAAGTAATGGCATCAGATAACCCTGCATTGTTGTTTCATTGGGCTGCATTAGAAGCTGAACTCTGTCCTACACAAACTTCCTAGAATGCTAATTATAGTCACTTCTAATGTTTTGGAATATAAGGGCTTTTAAAGTATATATAAGGGGTAACTTTTAGTATTATAACTGAATCTAAGTAAAATTCATCTGGTCATTGAATACTATCATGTCTATACTTGGCTACACATAATACAATAATTTTAAAGACATGTGAAACCATACACAAGTTAGATACTAATTTGTAATTTTTGCAATAATTTTGATTTTTACTTTTTTTTTTTTACTTTTCCTTGGTTATTTATGTACATTTCAAATGTTATCCCCCTTTCCAGTTTCCCTTCGACAACCCCACATCCCATCATCCTCCCTCTGCTTCTATGAGTGTTTTCCTTAACTCACCCACTCACCAACACACTCCTGCCTCACCAACCTTGTATTCACCTAAGCTGGGCTATTGAGCTTCCACAGGACCAAGGGTCTCACCTCCCATTGATGCCAGATAAGGCCATCCTCTGCTACATATGCAGAGGATATGGACATGGGTCCATCCATGTGTATTCTTAGGTTGGTGGTTTAGTCCCTAGGGGGGTCTGGTTGGTTGATATTGTTGTTCTTTCTGTGGGGTTGCAAGCCCCTTCAGCTTCTTCAGTCCTTCCCCTAACTCTTCTATTGGGGATCCCATGCTCAGACTGATGGTTGGCTGCGTGCATCCACATTTGTATTGGTTAAGTTCTGGCAGAGCCTCTCAAGGGACAGCTATTCTAGGCTCCTGTCAGCATCTGCTTCTTGGCATCAACAATAGTACCTGGGTTTGGTGTATGAAGATGGGATGGATCCCTAGGTGGGACAGTCTCTGGGTAGACTTTCCTTCAGTCACTTCTCCACTCTTTGTTCCTCTATTTCCTTTAAACAGGAGCAATTCTGGGTTAATATTTTTGAGATGAGTGGGTGGCCCCATCCCTTAACCGGGGGCTATGCCTAATCTCTGGATGGTCTCTATAGGTTCTCTCTCCTTCTGTTGGATATTTCAGCCAATGTTATCCCTGTTGGGTCCTAAGAGCCTCTTGCTTTATTGACATCTGGGAATTGTATGAGTCAAGATTATTTCTTAAAGTTTTCTAGTGAGTATTTCTTTCTCTTCTATTTTCTATCTTTATAAAGATTTGAATATTGGATTTGTGTTACTCATGATAGCAAATTTGAATGTATAATGTTTTTTAAGCAAATTTTTGATTGCTAATTCTTCTAGCAAGTATATGGTGTATAGATTTGAAATATTCTTAGTCTATTTAGATAATCTTTTTTTCCATTTTTCCTGTCGCAATTGTGAAATTTACCAGGATAATATTATTTTGTTTGATAACTTTATTTTCTAAGAAAATTTTGTCATGATTTTCTCTTATTTTAATATATGAAGCATTGTCTAATATGTTAGCAGTAACATCCATGAGTTATTTAATCTGTGTACTGTTTCCTCAATATTTTTATATTTTCCAAAGTAACAAAACCTAAAATTCTTTTATGTCTATTTTTCAAAAACACAACTGATTTATCTTTTTTTCCCAAATATTATTCTACTTGAGACAAGTTGTGATTTGTTTGTACTTCCTATCATTCTGAACTATCTTATAGTATGAACTTCGAGGTTGACATGTTTTATTGTATTGTTCCTGTTGTAAATTTCTTTTCTTTTTTTTTTTTTGTCTTACTATTTTCCTTTACTTTTCTTTTTTGACTTGTTTTGATATTCTGCTACCCCTAAAGTATTTTTTTTTTTTCATTTCTGAGAGAGATATATTGAGAACATGAACCTTGAGGCTAGATGGGTAAAGAAGTGAATAGGATGTGGAAGGTGCTAGGGAACAAGTATGAATATAATCAAAACATATGAAAATTAATATTTTTTAAAATTACATTTACTTTATGACTTTGCTACTTCATTGTTTATATATGGGAGATCTGTGTGTGTGTGTGTGTGTGTGTGTGTGTGTGTGTGTTTGTGCATGTGCAAATGCATACCTGCCCATGTATGCAGGTGTGGGTGTACCGCATGCATGTAGGAATCTTGAAGACCAGAAGAGGATTTCAGATCCCCTACAACAGAAGCTACAGGGTGCTGTGAGATAAAAGGTTGGTCCTAAGAACTCAGCCAAGCCATGATGCAATAGAAGCAAACATCCTTCACCACTGAGCAATCTCATCAACCAGGAAGTATTCTAGCTTTGAATTTTACCACAGTTTGTGTTCAGATATCTTTGCTTTCATATCTTTTGAAATTTATTTGTAATACATTCTACTAGTTTTATTAGTACATTGGAATATTCTCAGGATTGTATATAATTTTTCTTAAGTACAATCCCTGATATTGTAAAGCAATAGAAATTCCAGTCATCAAATATGGAACAACAAAATTGTGGGATATATTTACGCCTAAAAAAAGTTAATTTCTCTTAATGGGTCCATAGTTATGAAGTTAAGTAATTATAACTGACTTTTGAAATGAGTTTGTGTCTGTAAAAGAAGTGTTTTCATTTTATTTTATTTTATTTTTTCTTTTTTTTTCCCAGAGGGAAACCAGAAAAGGAGATATCATATGACATGTAAGTAACGAAAGTATCTAATAAAAAAAATACTAAGAATAAAAGAAACTGAGAACATATTTACTAGTAAGCCATTTTATCACCCCCATTAAAATCTCAAGGAACATTACAAAAGAGGGTTGTTGGTGAATATCAGATCTGGAGACAGAGAGAGGGGATGTAAAATCTTCTGGATAATACTCAGCCATTGTAATCGCAAACTCTCAGCAAGTATGGGAGATTAAACTGGGTTTTCATAAAAATGACCCATCAGGACTGGAGGAGGTGCCCAGAGAAGTGAACCATTTAATAATGCTTATGTATGCAGAAAGAGAAAGGTGATTGTCTTTGGTGTATACACACTGGATAGCCTGTATTTATATGTATAAATACTAGATATACAAAGGATAGTTCCCATTGATTCTCACAAAGATGGCCCTGATTAAAGTAAATGAGCCACAAATCAAAACAAAAAGCCATGAATCTTAAAAATAGATTTGTATGGAGGGGTTTGGGGAGAAGAAAATAGAGGCTTGGAGAACTGAGTAACTAGAAGGTGTTATAAACCTATGGAATTGTCAAAGAACAATTTAACATCAACCTTGTATAGTGAAAGAAACATTGGTCTGCTTACAATAAATAAAGAAATATAATCATTAAATGGTTTTGGTCATAACAACAACAAGGTATAGAAACACAGACAAATATTTAGCCAGACCTTAACTTTGCATTCTGTAAAATCTTATTCCAATTCCTATGAGCAAATAGTCTCTCCATGTTATTTTCTTAGATGAACACTTGCCATCCTATTAGAAACAAAAACAAATAGACTGAAGAAATTGGCTGTGGTTGAGAGAACTAGCTCTCTTACAAAGGACCTAGATTCAATTTCTAGCATTCTTATGACATTTCACAACTGTTTGTGACTCCGGGTACAGGGCAGTAGAAGCCTCCCCTTGCCTCAGTAGACAATATCCATGTACAGATATACATGCAGGCAAAATACTAATATACATATAATGAAAACTAAAAAGCAAAGAAAGAAAAGAAACAAGTGAATAAAAATCAATAGCACAAACTAAAAGACTAAAGAGAAGACAGAGGAAAGCCAGAGAGACAGAAACACCTGATTCCATGACATTTTGAAAATATTAATTTTAAAGAAAAATCTTACACCTCTATCTATTTTATCATTAATCTAACCATTTTGTATCCATATATTCTTCACATTGAGTGTACTGAACAAATATTAATAAATAAGGTACAAGCTTTTAAAAATGTTTTGCAACTTTTGACAGAGATATTTTATTACATTTACACATGTTAATGCAAACTTTGAATTTTCAGAACTTTATTTTATATTAGCAAAACTCATAACAAATATAAGCATAATTAGTCCAAGTATTCTCAATATTAATTTCTTGAAAAGCACTTCTAGCATCATTTACACCTTAGGTTTTAAATTCCATTATGAATTCTCTATTTTAAACTTAACTTCAGTGTGTGTGTGTGAATGAGTATTTTTGTGGGTGTGTGTGTTTCATCTACGGAATTTTTGTAAGAAAGCTATCTTGAAATAAAATGAGATCAAAGCATTCTACTGGAGATAAACATTGATAGCCAAAAATAATTATTTTAGTTTTAACACCTAAAGTACTCTATACTCAAAGCTAAAGTTCATTAAGAATAACTTCATTACAAAAAATGACTATCATACTACAGATGTAATTTAAGTTTAACACACTGTCTTGTCTTGGCAAATTACTGGAAAAAAATGAATAGTAGATGGAACTCTGGATATGCTGTCATTGCTCTATTAAAAATCAAGATTAAACACAAAAGAAGTAGGAAGGCCAATGTTAAATTTAACCGTTAGTCCCACAACAGCATGAGCCACTCTTTCATACTCTTTTCTATCTCTATTTCTCTCTTTTTTTTAGAAAATGTAATCACACACCTTTCCAATATTTAAGGAAAGGATAAGAAGTAAATTATTGAGAAAAGAAGTCCAATTATTCCCATTCTTATTTATATTTCTACTGATAGTTATCTACTCGTATATTATTGTCAGACTGAGTGCTAATTAAACTTTGCAAATAGATTAAGTAGGTGAGAAAGGTAATGCCTTTTATAGAAATTAATAAGATTTTTTTCATGAGAATGTTTTATTAGTACTATCATTATTTTCATATTAACAAGTTAGTCACAATCCTTATTAATTGTCCTTTGTTATGCTGTGGTGTTTTATTACAGATTGTATGATATTCATTTTACAATACTATATTACTGAGCTACTAATTTTGGTTAAAGGATGTCTAAAAAGAATTCTAAGCATTTCTCTCCTCCTTTCTCCTCTCTTCTCTCTCTCTCTCTCTCTCTCTCTCTCTCTCTCTCTCTCTCTCTCTCTCTCTCTCTCTGTCTCCCTCTCTCTCACCCTCTCTCTCTCCTTCTCTGTATGTGTTTGTGTTTTCTGAAACAGGGTTTCTCTGTTTAGTGTTGACTGTCCTGGACTTTACTCTTTATACCAGACTGGTCTTAAAGATCTGCCTTCCTCTGCCCTCTGAGTGCTAGGATTATAGATTCTTCAAGTAAAAATTAACAATATCATAGCTCTCCTTAAGATATAAACTATTAGATAGTTGACCAATTTATAACTAAATTAATGT
Source organism: Montemys delectorum (assembly GCA_019843815.1). Lineage (NCBI taxonomy): Eukaryota > Metazoa > Chordata > Mammalia > Rodentia > Muridae > Montemys > Montemys delectorum. The sequence goes on from JADRCD010222755.1 coordinate 16,701, forward strand.
TAACCTATATATGAAAATAATGCTTGACCATTGGCAGTACAATTATGTTTAAAGTCTTTGGAAGAATAACATTAGTAATTAGCATGTCTCAATTGTCTCCTGGATATTGTTTGTTTCATTCTCCTGCTTCTAAGTTCTGAATTTTATATAAAAGTTTAGGAAAAAATGAGCTAATCTTTTGGATTTTTTTATTTATATGTTTGTTTTACATAACTTTGATTTGAGAGAATATCAGATTGAAACTCAGGCTGTCCTAGAATTAATATATGTATATTATGTATGTATATATATATATATGTATATATATATATATGTCTATAATACTAGTTAAGAACAAAGACACACCATATAAAATATTTCCTATTATTTTTCAATGCAAATGTGTGCTCTAGTACAATTTTATATACAGTTTTTGGTAACAATTATGGAGAGATTCTATACCATTAGTATATTATAATACAAAATTTTCCATCAAAAATTCAGATATATAGAATATAACTTAAAAGGTGAGGAAATTGAATGTTTTATAAGTGACTTTGATATATTTGATATAACACTTATGTTGATAATTAGCTATTTTTCTGTTGCTGTGATAAACTACTCCTGTAAAAAGGCAACTTAAAAGAAAAAGAAAACTGGTTTGGAATGGTGATCCATACTTTTAATTGTAGCACTAAGGAAGCAAAGGCATGGGGATGTCTTTCAGTTTGAGACCTGTCTGGCCTACAGAGCAAGGTGCAGGACAGCCAGCAGGGCTATACAGAGAAGACATTTCTTGAAAAATAAATACTTTTCTCATATATATATATATATATAGAGAGAGAGAGAGAGAGAGAGAGAGAGAAAAGAGAGGAAGAAAGCAAGAGAGGAAGAGGCAAGAGAAGAGAAAAAAGAGCAAGAGAGAAAGAAGGCAAGAAAGGAAAGAGGACAAGAACAAGAGAAGAGTCAAAGAGCAAGAGAGGAAAAAGTGGGCAAAGACCCTCTTATATTGTATGGGGCATGGCATGCCTGGCTGTGGTCAGTTGACTGGGGGTAGGTTACAGCTATAATGCTGGGAGCTTGGGACATTGTCTGCCTCATAGAACACACATCTCCTGCGGGGTTGTAACTGGAGCAAGAGCCAAAGATTCGGGAGTTATAGGTGAGCTTCTTATGTCCCCTTGAGTCAGAGACTGCCCACTGAGATCCAGAACTCAAGGCCAATTACTCTACTGAGCCTACATTGCCTGAACAGATCACTGCCCCACAATGAACCACAAGAAAGAAAGAGGGAGGGAGGGAGGGAGGGAGGGAGGGAGGGAGGGAAGGAGGGAGGGAGGGAGAGAGAGAGAAGAAATTACTTTGGATTATACTTTCAGAAAGCACATAATCTATCAGGAGGGAGATGGTCGCATATGAATATGAACTAAGTGAGCATTTATTACATTCTACAAAATAAAACATTCAAGTGAAATGAAATCAATTTATTTCAATATAGAATACCTGGAAAATAAAATACCAGTAAATAAACTCTACTCTATACAAATAAAAAATAAAAAAATAAAAATAAAAAATAAAATACTAGGAAATAAGTACAGCCACAGAAGCAAGAATTTAATTATACTTAGATGAATAAATAAATTAAGGCCTTTGATCCCATGTAGGTCAAGGGTAGGGGATAGGGAGAAAAACCTTATCTCAGAAAGGTAGTAGAAATTTAGGCCTTGAACTCATGTAAGGACAAGGAAGTGGATGGGAAAGGAATACTGTCTCAACAGCTAATTATAATTACTTAGATTGCTTGACATTGTTTTAATTATCAAAATGTAGATGGTTGTAAGTTTGGTGGATATGATACTAAAAAATCCTCTGTGAAAGAGTTTAAAATAGAACAAGCCTAAAGATAAAGGAGGCTGCCAATTTGAATCAATCTATATCTTTGATGATTTGGGGTTGCCGGACCAAGGACATGCTATTTGGGAGAAGGACCCTGAATTTTTGTTAATAGGAAAGAAAATAAAAGGATTTGGACCATTTCCAAAGTGATATGGATCACATATAATAGGCAAAGTCTGCCTAAAGGT
>JADRCD010222756.1:0-39012 GCA_019843815.1 Montemys delectorum
TTTACTAAATCTCTTGATTTTTGTCCATACCATTTTCTCAAAAACAAACATCTTTTATTTCTATATACTTAATATGTAAAAACCCAAATGTAGTTCTGAGGTTTATATAAATTCTATATAACCCATGAAGTCTCTTGTTGATTTTATCCTTGCAATGCATTTACTTTAAAGTCTCATCAGATTTATAACACAGAACTTATTTTATGATCCTATTTCTTAATTAATAAGCACATTCAAATTTACTCTTCTTTAACTACAAAACACTTATGATAACATACTAAGTCATTGATAAGAATAATTACAAACATGATTTAATGAAAAGGAAAATGGTAATGGAGGCACTTGTTGATGAGTTTTCAAGTCTCTCATTATGTTTATTTCTTTCAAAAGCTCGCTTAAAATAGTAGAAGGCACTAATATCCATAACTTACAATTTTCATCCAACTGTGAAGAAATATAAATTCATCACTTTTATGTTAATTGTGTTGTCATCCATATCATGTAATGGACATAATATACAAATATACAATGTATTAATACTTACTTTATAGTATTCAAAGAAAACACATAGGTTTTGTCAGTTAAAGATTTTTTTTTAAATTCTTGCTAACATTTTGTTTGTTTGTTTTTGTTTTGTTTTTGGAGACACGGTTTCTCTGTTGGCTGTCCTGGAACTCACTCTGTAGACCAGACTGGCCTCAAACTCAGAAATCTGCCTGCCTCTGCCTCCTAAGTGCTGAGATTAAAGGCATGCACCACCACCATCTGGCTCTTGCTAACCTTTGCAATCATTATATTACAGTCTATTTCATTTTGTCATCTTAAATATTTAAGGTTTTAGAACCTTTAATTTTTTACTTGCAGTCTACAATATCATGATATTTTCTTTAAAAAGTCAAACAAAATTTTAATGTCTTTATTCAAATGAAAGAAGATTCACAGACAATTTGTCTGTAAAATCAACAGTAAAGAAATAATGTAAGAGGAAACATTCCTTTACAAAAATACAGAAATGAATTAAATCAATCATTTGAACACAATAACAGTTCCAACAAAATAATATTACTTTGCCTTGAATCCAAATACCAGTTGAAACTCATATTATGTTTAATATGCCCAGGATGATCTTATCATAAGCTGTATTTAACAAAATCACAGACATGTCAAAAACTGTTTAACCCCTTTCCAGTTTTTTGATATTGGAAAAAATATGTAATGAGGAGATAGGAAAGTAGTTATGTAATACTTAATGAAATTCAACTTTGAACAGACCAAAATTGGATCACATTCAACTTTAAACCTACACTAACTGCTATTAACTTTTGCCAAAGAAAATTAGTGATTCATATTTCATGATGAGTCATTATTTCAAAGTTACGAGTTTCCTGCAATTTTGCATATATTGCTTTTGCTGAGTATTTTGAGAGCTCTTAAAGACTGGGTATGCCATATATGATCATAAAAGAAATGAGAGTGTAATAACCTCTAATGACATGAAAAGGTAATTATGCCTACAGTTTTACATTACCTACTTATTCAGTTTTTAAAAATTCTATTGCTTCAGTTTTTACATATGCAATTTCATTTTCTATTCTTTCTCATGCCACTTCATTCTTTTGTTTAGCACCCTTTCTTTTGACACATTATGTTGAACAATTATTGCAGAAGATAATTTGTCATCACTGTCATAATGAATCCAATTTTTCTTAACCCAGATCTGACCATGGCATTTTGTAGTGGAAAGGAAACTATATGAAAGGCTAATAAGAGACACTATTTGAGAAGTGTGACTGGACTATTATAGTTTTAATTAGATCAGTCAAAATTCTTGGTGAATGTTATTCTATACAACACCCCTTAGCCGTGGAAATCGTGTTCTTAAAAATTCCCTTGTTCAAGGACACAATGCTATTTCTGCTAAATATAAAAGTGCAGCTCAGAATATGCTTCATAATGAACAACAGTTTAAAATTATAATTGCTGATGTTAATGATGAATCTTTTTTAATTATTCAATGTAATATCTCATTAGGTTTCTGAAATCATCTTTTATTTTACAGATTAAATATAACCTATGTAAGTTAGGAGGATTAAATGAAAATTACATTCCAATCTTATTGAAAAGCACAATGCTTGGGGAAAATATTTCTAACATTCTAGGCTATTTAAACATAATTCTTGGTTCCCATCCTACATTGGGAAGTAATATAAAACAATTAGAGCCAAATAACTTAAAGCCATTTGGAAATTTGTAGAAGTGTTATATAAAAAAAATCTAAAATTAAGTCAAATATTATAAAAACAAATTTTGGACTTAAATACTATATTCTGCATCCCTTCTTAATCAAAGCTAAGACTCATATGTAATAGGGAATGAAAAAGTTCCAGAGGCAAAGGTTGTGGGGTGATTACAAGGAATCAATGTCTTCTGGACATAAGAGATAGCTATACACATGAAATTACAACAGTTGTGATGGTCTAAGACCCATTGAAGCCTAAGAGTGGACAAGAAATTCCAGCTTAGAGAGAGGAGGTGGGTATAGTGTCTCACCCTGACTTTAAGCCCGCTAGGTGCTAAAAGCTGCAGTGACATTTTTTTTTCTAGGAGTGTAGCCACTGAATGGTCAAACATAATACAGGAAAAGGTTATACATTCAATATTATATACATAGCACATAATTTAAGTGGTTAAAAATAGATTTGGGAGAAGCTGGAGAAAGTATGAATGTAATAAACATAATAAAATGTGTAAAATCTCAGTGCTCATAAAAGTTCAGTTAAATTAAAAATCTTTTTGTAGAGATGCAATCCCAAATTCTCAACAATTGACAAGGTATCTAGATAAAAAATAAGCAGATAAAAAAATGGAACTAACAGACATTATGACTCAAATGGACCTACCAGATACCTGTACAACATTTCACCCAAACATAAAGAATATACATTCTTCTCAGCATCTCATGGAAATTTCTTCAAAATTGCCCATATACTCAGTCACAGAGCAAGTATCAACCTATACAAGAAAGTTAAAACAATATACTGTATCATATCATACCACTGTATACTTAAACTGGATGTTAACAATAACAGAAACTACAGAAAGATGATAAACTCATGAAAAATGATCAATTCCATCAATTGAATCAGAACCAGGTCAAGGAAGAAGTAAAGAAAGAAATCAAAAATTGCATAGAATTCAATGTAAATGAATGCACAGCATATCCAAACATGCGGGCATAAGGAAAGTAGTTCTAAGAGGAAAGATGATAACACTAAGTTCCTCCATGAAGAAACTGGAGAGATCTCAAACTATCAACCTAACACCAAACCTGAAAGCTGTAGAACAAAAAGAAGCAAACACAACCAAGAATAAAATCAAAATGTGTAAAAGTATATTTTATTTGCCAGATGTAAATGTCACGTGGGAGGTTCTTTGGTGAATAAATTCCCCCATTCAGCTTTTTCTGAACTCAGGCTGGCTGCTTCAACTCATCCCCAGATTAACTGATTCAACTATCTTCTCTAGGCTTATGACTGAATTATTGTGCCTGGCTTCAAACTAACACTGAGGACACATTCTAAATCATTCTTATTGTCTGGCTAGTTCTGTCTTCACATGCTTCCTGCGTTGCTCCTAAGTAGTCTCTATTTTTTTTTTTTGTCTGTTCTTGTTAGAATATGCTATATCCTATCTTTGACTTATTCTGTCAAATCCTTTTCTTATTCATCACCAATAAATTTCTCTGGACAGAAAAAATAAGTAAATTCTAGGGGACTAGTTGTGTGGTGGGATGGAAACAGGAGGAATCAGATGAAGGAAGTTAGAGAGAAGGTGATTACTGGGAGATAAAATTGGAATCGGGGATCACTTCGGAAGCAAGGTAGAAACCTAGTGTGATAGAAACTCCCATGAATCTACATGAGTGACCCTAAATAAGAATCCTAGTAGTGAGGAATAAAGATATAGCCAAACATTATTACTACAAAAGAAAAAAGGAGGAACCTAGAACAATCATGATCATAATGTCTTTGTCCATCAACTTATAGAAATAGATGGAGAGACCTTCAGCCAAATATTAGGTGGAGCTCTGGTAATCATGCAGAAGAAAGCAGCAGAAAGAATTATAGGAACCAGAGGGATCATGGACACCGTAAGACAATACATGTAATCAAGTAACCTAGGCTCATAGGGACTCACAGAGACTGAACTAGCCATCAACTCACCTGCATGGGCCTGACTTAGGCAGTCTGAATATATGTTATGGTTGTATAGCTTGCTGTTATTGAGGGAGTGAGTGCTGTCTCTGACTCTTTTGCATATTTTGGGACTTTTTTCCTCTAAATGTATTTCCTCTTTTAGCCTTAGTATGAGGGGAGGGGCCTAGTCTTATTGTAACTTGATATGCCATATTTGGTTTTTATCTTAAGAGGCTTGCCCTTTTCTACAGGGAAATGGAGAAGGAATGGTTTGGGGGGAAGAAGGGAGGAAGGGGAAGCTGCTGGATGTGGATGAAGGAGGAGAAATTACAGTTGAGATGTAATATATGAGAGAAGAATAAATTTTAAAAAGCAAATTTATGTAGTATATAGGGCTTAATATGATGTTATGATATTTGTTTATATATAAAAATAAATATATTAAACATATCAACTAAATAGATTGTATATTCAATTAATCACCTTACCATACATCACCATAATCCTTATTACTAAACTTTTAGCAATTTAAAAGTTCTAATACACTATATTTTATTGTTACTGATGCTCTTTTCTTCTTCTTACTACCATGCAATTCAGTATTAAATTTCTTGGAAATTTTTAATAAGATAGAAAATATTCTTACTATCATCTTGATTTCTTCATTCCAATTCTGAAATTTCCTTATAAAAATTGCCTGAAAATGACAATGTGAATTTTTGTGAAATGTCAAGGTTCATTGTGTAAATATGAACCTTACAAGAGTTCTAGCACCTCTAAAAGAATACAGATAGATGATAACAGTGAAGATTGTACTTTGTTCAAACATGAGTTTAAAAAAACTTCACTTTTTTTTAAATAAAAATATGTTTTACTAATGCAATATAATCTCATTATAGTCATTTCTCTCTCCTATTTCTCCCTTATTTTCACCCACTCTAATTCACAACCTTTCTTTCTCTCACTAGGATATAAACAGGCACCTGAAATATCAATAATAGAATTTAAAAATTATGTAATATATAAATAAACTAGCCTGAATAAGATGAAGCAAACTGTCTTAGTCAGGGTTTTTATTCCTGTACAAACATTATGACTATGAAACAAGTTGGGTAGGAAAGGGTTTATTTGGCTTACTTCTACATTGCTGTTTATTACAAAGGAAGTCAGGACTGGAACTCATGCAGGTCAAGAAGCAGGAGCTGATGCAGAGGCCATGGAGGGATGTTCTTTTCTGGCTTGCTTCTCCTGACTTGCTCAGCCTGCTCTCTTATAGAACTCAAGACTCCCAAGCCCAGAGATGGCACCAACCACAAGGGGCCCTACCCTCTTGATCACTAATTGAGAAAATGCCCCACAGCTGGATCTCATAGAGGCACTTCCCCAACTGAAGTTCCCTTCTCTGTGATAACTCCAGCCTGTGTCAAGTTGACACACAAAACTAGCCAGTACACAAACTAACAGAAGAAAACTTCACATTTTTCTCTTTCTTTAATTCTGCATAGTGGCAATTTAGCATTATTCCAATTACTCTCTCAAAATTTTAAGTCAAATCCTGTGACTTCTCTCTTACTTTATGTAAGCAAGATATTAAACATTTAAAGTTCACATATTATCAGGAGCCATAGTTATTTTCCTGTATTGTTGGTTGTATGTTTTCCCAAGTGTTGGTGACTGTATGTTTTCCCCATCATCACAAACTGTTAAGTAATTAAATATACTTTTTCTTCTATGCTTAAAATAAATATTTCACTTAATTTCATAGTTGTTAGCATATTCACAAAATACTACGAGAATGTGCCATGGGCTGATAATGTACAGCATGTGTAATTATAAAACAGCATTAATGCTGTTGGACTGACTGTAATTTATTGTATTTTAATGAAGAAATGCTCAAAGCATACTGCTGAAAAAAATCACACAATGATAGCCATGATTATTTCCTGTTGAGTTCTAAATTTCATTGTCATGAATTATTTCAAACATAGCATTGGAATAATGGTGCAAGATTGTTAAAAAGTTATTCCCCAACATTCCAATTTTACAAAACTATGCTCCATTTTTTTTTTGTGGCCCAACTGGTATTTTATTGAAAACAAAACAAAACAAAACAAAACAAAACAAAACAAAACAAGATTAATTTAGGAGTAGTTTTTACATAGCTGCAACTCTGTCTCTTCACGGTGACTAGAGCAACATAAATATCAGTGGAGCCCAGCAGGGCGCTAAATGGCCTCAGTAGGACGTCTCAAATACAGGAAACACTAGAGAATTCAAAAGACTTGCTATTTTCTAGTTGTTGTGCTGTTAAATATCTCAAATAAAACTTGTTCGTGTCCCATCCTATTTTTTCACTAAGTTCTTATACCTAAGAGAAAAGCTGTGAGTAGGAATATGCATTTATTGTACTGAGAAGGCTGGGCTGATTCCATAACTGACGTTATATTGGTAGTTAAGGAGACTAGGCCTAAAATCTGGGCAAGTCCAGGCAAGTCCAATCAAATCAGTTAAAATAATAATAATAATAATAATAATAATAATAATAATAATAATAACAATAATAATAATGCCCTCCAGGCTCCAGCCTTCAGGCCCCAATAATGATTCTGAGAGTAGGATAAAACTCATCTACCTCAGAATTCAGATGTACCTTTAACTGAGCCTGCAGGATCACTTGGTTGTCTCTCATCTTAGTAATGGGAGACCCCAGCATGCTGGACTTCTGCAAAGCACTCTTTGTGTTTACATACTAAAGGGGTCAGCTAAAGAGTGTTGGAAAATTACACTAGACCTCAAAATAGCTTAGACACCTCTCCTCCTGGAAGAGAGAGGTCATAGTACAGGAAAGCACCACTCCCCTCTGGAAGGGAGAGGCTGATTACATTTCTCAGAAAGACCACAGGGGGGACGGACCACTGACCACCTACAAACAAGGAAAGTCCTTGCCACCTCATTTCCTAAGGACTAATCAGTTTAAAAGTCATACTATTCTGCCAATCACATTGTGCCTAGTGGCTGTTGCTCTATTCCACCCCTGAAAACTGTATAAAACCTGACATTTTCATGGATCTGTAGAGATCTGCTCCAATGAGTGATTGTTATATATGTTTAATAATAACAGGAAAAGCATATTAATAGCAGCAATCTTCCTTAAAATTAGTCCCTTACAGCCTTGCTTAATAAGGGTGCACCTGTCACAGATTATGTAATAATCCAAAGCAGACCATTTCAGGATGATCACCTCTAGTTATTAGCTTGTCCCATTATGGCTCCTGATACATTTTTTATTTGCTCATCAGAACTAACTGGGGGCAGTATCCCTCATTTTTGGTGGACCCAAGTTAGCATTAGTATACAAGCAGCAGTAGGGAAAACCCAATACTTAGAAATTAAAAGGATTCTTAAAAATTAAGAGAGTAATATGCAGAAGGAAGAGGGGGAAAGGGACAAAGAACCACCTGCAGAGAGAGCAAAAGGAGCAGGTAGACTTCTCCTTGCCATGGGACAAAACAGATCTTTTCTTAATATCAAGGCATGTTTGGCCTTACTAAAGAGGACAACATGTTTTGTTGTTGCTGCTGCTACTGTTGTTTTGTTGTTGGTTTTTGTTTGTTTCTTTGTTTTCTTACAGCCATGGGTTTAGTTCATTTAGCAATAAAAGCATAGAAGGCTCTACTTTCTCTATGCAATGAAAATTGCAGCTCATTTTTTATCCAGAATGAGTGTATCCTTTCTGCACTGGCTCTTGGTCTTTTTTACTCCATATGCATAAGCAAGTATGGGTGTGTGTATGTAAGTATGTAATTATGAGATATGCAGCTGGATCCAACTGCAATGCATGCAGATGTATGAATATATGCATAAATTTGTATACGAATTTGTGTGGGTTTATGCACACTTGCATAAAAGTTTTTCTACCTGTGAGTAACTCTCTTCTCCTTCAGTGAAAGTTTATTGCTCCCAAACTTCCCTCTCACTTTACAAACAAGAGGCAAGGCTTCTGGGCAAGAGAGAAAAAAGTCCTAGTAATTAATCTTTTACTTAATCTTCCACTATTTTTTATGAGATGCTAAACACCAAATACTGCAGTTCCCAGCCTCAGATGAACTCAGATAAGAATCCCAGTTACTACTGCAAAATAACTTAGACTTTGATAGGTAAATGTTATTATTATAATAAAAACAACCCTAAATATCTCTCAAGACCAAGTCTCATCCTGGCCAATGATCTTCCCTCTTGGTTACTTTCAAGAGAAAACCAGAACTGCTAAACAGGCCATCTCCCAAGCTCATTGATATGTAGGGTTAACATAGTGAAAATGGTCATTTTACAAAAAGCAATCAACAGATTAAATGCTAATCCCATCAAAATTCCAACACAACTTTTGACAGACTTTGAAAGAACAATTCTCAACTTCATGTGGAAACAAATCACTTGGGATAGGCAAAACAATATTGAACAATACAAGAACTTTGGGAGGAAATTTCCCTGACCTCAAGTTGTACTAAACAGCAATAGTGACAAAAAAACACATGGAACTCATACATAAACAGACATGTTGATCAACAGAATTGAATCAAAAACCTGGACATAATCCAGCATACCTATGGACACTTGATTTTTAATAAAGAAACCAAAACCACACAATGAAAGATAGGAAAGCATCTTTAACCAATGATGCTGGTCAAACTGGGTGTCTATATGTATAACAATGAAAATAAATCCATATTTATCACCCTGTCCCAAACTCAAGTCCAAGTCAAAATACAACCTGGTACACTAACTCTCGTAGAAGAAAAAGTAGGAAATACTCTTGAATGCATTGCAGTAAGAGACAATATTCTGAACAGAACACTAATGTCTTAGGGTCACAAATAAACAATTAATAAATGTAATCTCAGGAAAGGGAGAGGATACTGTCAATAGAACAAAGGCAGCTTATAGACTATGAAAGGATCTTTCCTAACCCTACACCTGACTGTGGACTAATATCTAAAATTTAAAAAGAACTCAAGTTAAACACCAACTTCTCAAATAACCCAACTAAAATATGGGGTACAGAGCAAAAGAAAGAATTCTCAGCAGAGGAATCTTGAATGGCCAAGAAGCACTTAAAGAAATATTCAAAATCTTTAGTCATCAGGGAAATGGAAATCAAAATAACTCTGAAGTTCCATTTTGCACCCATCAGAATGACTAAGATTAAAAAAAACTAAAGAAATAGCATGTGCCGGCAGGCATGTGGTGCAAAGGGAACACTTCTTCATTGATGGTGGGAATACAAACTTGTACAGCCACCTTGAAAATCAATTTGGCTATTTCTCAGAAAACTAGGAACAAATACAGTAGTGCCTCTAGTGCCAATTATGATCCCTTCATGATAAGGTTCTGACCAGGAGACCTGGTAATCATCAAGACATGGAAAGGAGACATTGGAGCCTGGCTGGAAGGAACCATACAGTTCCTACATCAACATCAGTAAATGTAGATAAGGTCCTGGCTTAGATAAACCATTTTCATAAAAAGCAAGCAAACAAACAAACAAACAAAAACTGTCAACCCATATGTAGACCCAGGTGACTAAGCACCAGAGGTCAGCACTGGACTGTAGCTAGCACCCACCCACAATATCCACTTAGGCTAGGAATTCAAAAACTTTTGCCTCACGCACACACCTGTCTGTGCCCTAAGTAATGTAGGGTCCTGACAGGTCTCCAAAGGATCCCATCTACATGCTCCTCATACTTGGCTCTGTCTTCTTGGAGATCAGACTTCAGCAGGATAACTGTCTTCACCTGTAAACCTTGTGTGGTAAATGCACTGGCCAAATTTGTTTGAGAATGTATCACTGCAGTCCAGTTTATGGTTTTACAATCTCAACGTAAATATCTAAATCTCATCACCCAGGAGACAGACACCCAAACTGGCCTGATTCCCTTCATAGTAAAACTTGAAAGGGGGATTGATAAGAGACAAAAATTCCATTTTAGGACTGGGCATGACTTCAAAAGTCATCCATTCTAGGAACTGACCATAAAAGTCCCGAATTCAAGGGAGTAGGCCATAAGTCACCAGCTCCAGGAACTGACCATAAATTCCAGGAACGAGGATATAAAAATCTCCCTTCCAAAGAACAGCCTGGAGATAACCACAAGGATGGATGGAAAGATATCTTATCTGAGGATGGGCCGTCTGTGCTGGGCAGCCTTATGTGCTTTGGGTATCTCATCCTGTGAATAATCATTCATGACATAAGAATGTAGTCCGCAATCAGAAACTGCCCCATGTAACATGCCTGGCACCTACCAGTGAAGTATTAGATTATCTAACTCTTACTAAAATTCCCCTAGTTCCCTGTAAAAAGGCCTGTGTATCTTTGTCTGTGGTGGTTGCCATTTTTTCAAATGGCCTAAGTGCATGAAGGCTTCTTATTTTCAAGGCATAAAAATACTCTTGAAAATTGCACATATGAGTGGTAGTCTTCTGTGCCAGGCTTCCATACTTAGAATTTTTTCATGCAATATATTGATTACAGTTTCTTCTCCATCTTTTACTTGCTCTTTTTTGTTTCCTTGGTTTTGCTTTTAAAACATTAGTACCCTTTTAGTCTATTAAGCTCCTTCTTAATGTCTATTTTTATGTTTCAAACAATAAAGGACTTTTAACCAAGAAAAAGTAAGCACAGAAATTACACTTTCAAATATTTTTCTTGTTTTAATATTTTCTTTGAAAAAGAAGCATAGCATATACTTTTTACTATCATTGATACTTTACTATCAAGTATCCTTGATTTACTATCATTGAATGTTTATTCCATATTCTTTTATCTACATCAGTGTGAATTATTTTTAACACTTGCTTTTTTTTAAAATCTGAATTGTATTAAAGATTTCAGTTATAACTTCTATAGATTGACTTTTATGGAAGGTACTAATTTGCAGACACTCTACTATTTCAAACATTTATTTTTATATTCATTATGATAACAACACACTACTCCTAAGAATTTGTTTTATTTATGTTTTTCAGAATAAATAATGCATATATAAGTGGCAGTCTTCTGTGTTGCTCTTTTGTACTTAACATTTTGTTTTAACTTAACATACCCTTGCATCTAGAAGTGTTGTTTTTCAGTTTTTTTTCTACCAGAAGATAACAGAGCAAAATCAAACATAACAAAGCAAACCACACACTGCTTCAGTTCAAGCCTCTTCTGCAGCCTTGTATTGACTGCCTGTGGCTCCGCTACAAAAATCCCATGATCCAAAAGGAGATATAGTCCCCTAATGCCCAAACATTGGAATTCTCCAGAGAAAACCACGTGCACCACAATTCACATTCTTTCCTGGCTCATTTTGTCTCATTCCATTCCAGAGAGCACTTAGAATAAATTTCCTACTTGAAGGAACTCTATTGTGATTTTTCTAATGGATGTCGTCTAATGAATAGATTTTCCCATGCATTTATTATACATATGTCTTCTATATGCATCAACTTTTTTGAATCATAAAATACTCTCAACCATTATTACCTATTGTAATCATTTTTTACTAGTTGAAATACAACTGTTATTTATTCTCTGTAATATTTTTTAAATGTTCAGAAATTTTAACTACAGAAATTTTCACTCAGTACCTAATTTAAATTCTGTAATATATACACTTAAATTTTCTCATTGTCAGTTTCAATGCTTTTCAATTATTGAGTGAAAAATAAGACAAGAAACAATATTAGGGCAAAAAGCAATGCATTTTCTCTTATTCTTTATTCTCTGAGTAAACACCATAAATGCATTAATTTCCAAATATGCTATCATGAAAAATAAAAGAATAAAGTATAAGCTCCTTCATATGCTTTGATTTTACTAAGGTAAAATATTGTCATTTTTAACAACCCCCTGTTTACTTCTCTTTACTTCTATCATATCTCTCTATAAGGTAATAAATAGCTGTAAACTGCATTAGTAATGCTCGACCATGTTATATGACATTGTTACTGTTAAAGTACTATCATTCCCTAGTGTTACCACATGTATTATTCACAGACCTCAGATTCCACTTCAATTATTTTTCTCTTCTAGAAAAAAAATTCACTAGTACTATTTAAGCAATTATTTACTTCAAAACATATTGTTATTTTCATTTAATTCCCTCCTTTAAATAATTATAAAATTATTTTTCTCAAGAAAATTCTTAGTAGTCCTGAGTTATTAACATGCTTCATATAGCTAATGGTAAAAATGATGGAATAGCAATAATTTTTGTTATTACTGTCTTTTAGTTGAATTAGTGTTATGTTTTGTGTCTAGTACTCTACTGATCATGTCAAGTTAAATTTGTGACACTGTTAATTACTAGTCCTTTGCTTTAGATATCCATAGATCACCAACAGAGGACAAACACACACCAGAAAAATAGATTATGCTTACAATAAAAGAAAAAAGAAAAAATGGAATAAGAATTCTTATTATAAAAATGAAAATATGCAAAGCATGCATTTATAACATCTGGAAAGACCTTAAGTAGTTTTATTTTTGTAGTGTAATGAACATTTTCTAACTTGGACTACTTATTTGTCCTTTCAACAATCAAGTCACTTGAAACAAAACTGCATTTTCTTTCATTTTACTGCATATACATTTTATTCGGTTGAACAATTTCAAATACTTCAGTTAAAATCTCTGATGAGATACAAACATAAAATGAACCTTTCAAAGTTAAAGGAAAATAATGTACATTATTCCTTCAGTACATTTTGTAAATTATTGCTGTTTATAATCATAATTTAATATTTGCAAAGAATTTCCCTTGACTGCTAACCCAAGTGTCTTGGAGAAATCCTGTTCACTTTGTCCTGTCTACATGAGGAGAGGGTCAGGAAGACAGATGCTTGAAGCATCAATATAAGAAGTCCCAGGATTTACTGCTGTACTGAAAATTCTGATTTAAGTTCAGGGATGTTAACATTATTTCTCAGGAAACATTTGCTCCTTTTCTTACTTTAGATCAACAATTATTTATTGTACATATTTTCATAGCTTTGATAAAATATTCACTACAGAGTTATTCTGATATAAGTACAATCTGTTAGAGTATTAACACAGAATGAAAGTGAATACATACATACATACATACATACATACATACATAAATACATACATACACAAAGCACACCTGTGAGACTTACATATACATGAAGGCATAGAGTACTTTCAACATAGAAAATACCTAAATATTAATGTTAATTTGCATCTTATATTTGAAAATACATGAAAATATAATGCCATCATTAACCCATTTTGTTTCACTAACAAAAGTTGTTACAATACTACATGAGAGTTGACTGTGGGAATTCAGGTGCTAATTCATGTTTGTTACTGAATAATTTTTTTATTATAATTATTAGATGCAATTGAGTTTGTAATTACATATGAAATATTGCAGAAGTTATAAGGCAAAGTAACTTATCTCATTTTTCGGAGAAGTTAATGTGTTATAGTTTACTTGTATAGTTGATTGTGAGTTATATTTAAAAACAGCATTATTGATACCCATTTTACTCAATTATAGAGGGGATATGATAAATAATCCCTTAATTGAACAATGTGTAAAGAAGTCAACATTTAATTATATATTAAATAAGTACAACTATCAAATAGTTGTAATTATACTCTAACTCCTTACTAATAAAAAATACACACACCACTGTATCTTTAACTTTAAACTATTGCTTGTCATGTGAATAAGCTACATCTAAAATATAAATTTTGAATATATCATGAGAGTGTGATATCTTTGTAAGTGAAGATGAATGGTTTATTGACATGATGTTTGGAATGATTTAGAAATTATGCATGAAAAAGCAAAATTTGCACATATATTATAACCAAGAAGTTGCAATTTTAGTACTTTGTACTATTGCAATAAGAAATGCATGGAACAAGATACCTGTAAAGACACTTCATAATGTGCTATTCTAGAGAATTTGGACAACAGCAAACTGGAAAAGTATGTTAGAAGCTACTATGATTTATCAGAAAAATGTGTTGCTTAGAGACATTATTTAAATTAAATAAAGTAAACGACAAGAATCTGATTAAGAAACAAGTGCTTTTGAGAGTTAACAACTGAAAGAGATAAACATATTACACAATTTTAGGAAAGATCACCTAAAAAGTTATAAAAAAGAGAGTCAGACAGAGTTAGACACCAGGCAGGTTGCCAGGAAAAGATAACCAAGAAAGATGGGAACCCCAAGTGACATGTTGTTGGACTAGGTTTAAAGAAGGGAGTTAAAGTATTATTATTTGAACATAATTGCAGCTAACAGTTCAGTAAAGAAAGAACACTAAAGACAGTATATAGAAGGATATATGAAAGATCACTTATTTAACCCAGATGAAAAGGGTTTTGTAAGGGATAGTCATGCTGTAGATACACCTTCAAGTTAGAAAAACAGAAGAAATTATGGACAAATATGAAGAATTGCATATGCTTTTTCTCATCCATACTAATAGTATTAGCTTATTTTACTTGTAAAATTATGGGTTTATTCATGACATGTGCAACTTCTTTCCTGCAGAGAACTATGTAGGTTCATAGTCTCCAATGTCATGCTCACAGGTGATTTATTCACAATGCAGTTATGCAAGAAGCATAAAGATATTGAAATGGAACTGAGACTTGGCAGTAAGAGAGGGTTAACACGCAGAGGTAGGAGGATGAAAAACAGCACAGATGAGTGAAACTAGAATGTATTATGCACATATGTGTAATTGTCTAGAATAAGAAACTATCAATATTAAATTGTACACCTAGTACACAGTTAAATGAATTATGGACAAATACAAAGAATTGTACATGCTTTTTTCATTGATGTTAATTATATTATATTATAATTGTACAATGATGGGTTTGTTTATAACATCTCAATAAATGGACAACTTCTTTCCTGCAAAGTATCTTAGAGTTCGCCTGGCCTATTTGCCTTGAAAGATGTGCTTTAAAAGTTTTTCAGGGTAGAGTTCATGGCTCCTGGGTACTGTGTGATTTCTAGTTCCTGAGAGATTCCCTCAGGCAGCAAAGCATTTAGGCTAGCATGTATTTCTCTGTATGCTCTTTCGTAATCATGGAAGCATAGATTTAATATTAATTTGTGTACCCTGTACAGCCCACAAACTTCATTATATTCAGGCAAGTACAACTGTATTGATTCTGGGAATCATACCATATTCTTTTTCTGGTAAAGATATAAAAAGTCTGATTACTTTTAATAAAATTGCCATAGTTTATATTTTAGAATGTATCCACCAACCAGCCTGGTTTCTTTCCTCTCCACCATATCAGGTAACCTTGGCCCAGCAAGCAAGCATGGGCTTTCACAACTCCTATCTATTTTCATGCCTTTTATTTTGAAAGTAAGTAAAAATTACTTCATGTGTGTATGTGTCCACATGTGTGCTTATTTGTATATGCTTGTGTCTGTGTAGCTATATATATGCCTGCACTGTACAACATGTCTCACAGGGGACAAAATAATTTCTGGGAATCACTTCTATACTCTCACGGTAAATCTTGGCAATAGTATTAAAATTGTTTAAAGAGTGATAAATGTTAGGTAGTATATACACACACATACATATTTATATGCACAAAAATGTTTAAATGTAGCAAACATTCAAAAGTAATCATTAGTTGTTTAATATGACTATAAAGAATAAGACTAAACATTAGAATCCCGAGTCACTAACATATATGGACACCTACTCTTAAAACAAAGAAATAAAGATTCAAATTAAACAAAACATGACAAATTATTCAAGTTCACACAGAAGTCAAGAGCTCAACTACTACAAAATAAAATTGTACAACATAAGACAAATAATTTCATAGGTACCTCATACATGATTTACCATTTAATACAGGGTAATAGTCCAACTCTGCAGTGACTAAGTATGTGCGTTTAAGAATAGACCCTTTTAGATTTTCTCATTTCATTTTTTTTAAGTAGAGCTATGAATTCACAAACACTATTGTTCAAATAAGGTATGTATTGTTAAAAATGCAAACACTAAGCCAATTAGGGGAAACCTAGTACTTGTGGCACAGTATTATAAGAAATTGAACTGATTTGTCAAGCCCTCTATTAATGTTTTTTGCTGTACTGGAACTAACTAGGTATGTAAACATATTTAGTTTATAGCCCATGTCTCCTGGGTTGACTTTGATGACTCTGAATTTGTTTTGAAATAAATTAGTATTTCATAGGCACTTTCACCATGCCTGGGGAAGAATACAATTAAATACTGAATATATAAGATTACTAATTCCTGTCTCTCTCTCCCTCTCCCTCTTCCTCACCCTCCCTCCCTCCCCCCTCTCTCTCCCTCCTCTCTTACTGCTACTGCCCCCTCTCTCCCTCTCAGTTAAACCTCTTACATGTGAAAAAAAAGATTACTAATTCCTATGTTGAAATAAATTTGAATAGATACATTATAATAAATAAATTTTAGGTAGCAAAAAGTGTTAGAATTATTTTTTGTGTAATATATATACAAATTATAATTATTTTTGTTTTCAAGCTGTGTCTACTAGATCACAATTAACTAATTTAACAAAGTTAGTTTTTTTTCTTTTGTTCAAGCTAATGCAATTTGTACTTATAATGCAGCAGCAGGATAATAAAATCAATGTTTTCAATATCTATGAAACCAAAGGGAATTAAAAAGGCGCTCACTAAAAAGTTCTGTTTGAATAGTACAATGTCACATTTCCTACATTAAATATCCTTTAGGACTAAGTATCGCACTACAAACCTGATTTTTTTATTTAGAGATCCATCATTTATCAGACTGGTAAATAGCCACAATATTATCCTACTTTTTAGCAAAACACCTAATGTTATAACAAATCATAAGATAAATTTTATTTTTGGTGAAATAATGTTATGAAAGATTATTTTCAATTTTAACATAAATCTTTAGCAAATTAAAATATAGACTTAAATCTTTTGTGGAGTATGTAAAATTTCCCTTTTATTAAACAGCTACAACCCAAGACTTTGGGAAGGCTTAACATGACATATCCAGATAATTGTTTCCTTTATCTAATCAGTTCTTTTCAACCCTATCTAGAGAAAAAAAATCCCAAATCTTTCTAGAGTACAGAATTACAAAAGTGTTATTTCTATTGCAGTATTTAGTTGACCTGTATTTAAGTCCTCACAGTCCCACATTGTGGCTATCCTTTGATTTTTCTGTACATTTTCTGTACAGCCTTGACTGTTATATTTCCTAAACTAAAACTCTCTATTCTGTGTACTTTTTATTTTTAACCTTGTAAGGTTAAAAACAGATGAAGCTAGAATTTGCGAAGGAAGGATTTTATTAATAATATCAATTAATTTGATACTAATCTTTTTCATTTCAATTTTACAAAATTAACTAGTTTAAGAAAAATTACTTTTGTCACTTTTAAAGACTTCATAATTCAAGCCTTCATGTCTCTTTTCAATCACTTGTATTTAAAAAATAAAAGAAAGATTCTTTGTCATATAAAGTAAATATTTAAATATATGTGTGCACATTTGAACAAACTAAAACTATCAAATATATGCATATTCCTTAAGACCAAAGTACCCACTAAGTACCGAAATTAATGTCAATTTTAGACATTTAATACACTAGCTAAAAACAAATTTGTGAAAAAAATAGAATAAATGTAACTATAGTTTCAAAATTATTCTAAAAGTAGATGTAATGATTTATCAATGTGAGTAGATCTGGATTAAATTGAGTCAAGTCTCTAAACAGCTCTATGAGGAAAGATCTAGGAAGTAGTTACTAAAGAAGAGGAGCTCTCCCTTAGAATAGATTAGAATTTGCAGCAGTGGCCAAGACAGAATAGGCCCCCTAGGAAAATGCTGTGTTGCTGGCACATGTATCTCCATTCTCTGCTGAACTGTAGAAATTGCTGTTGCTGCTTCTGCTCTTCATTGAAATCACACTGCAGACTCCTCAGATTTCAAATTGTACTGGTACTGAGCAACAGGCTAAGCATTCTGAAATATGCAGCTTCATGGACTGAGAAGCTCCTGGGCTCCGAGCCACAAGAATATGGACATGGTTCATTTTTTACCCAACTCAGTCTCTCTCATGTAAGCCAATTTAACAATTCCCTTTTTCATATATGTATTCATTTCATTGTTTGTCCATCTACAGAGGCCTGCCTACTACAGTAATTGACTAAGTAAAATTACACAGAACAAATTTCAGATATCTGGCCATAACTCAAAGGAATAAATTTGAATATTATTGTTTCATCTCAAGGGAACATTTTAATATTTAAAATGTAGCTGATGTAACATTAATACTCTTCTTTCTTAATGTAGTACAATCTCTTTTAATGTGATTAAATCTATCCATCATAATAATAGAAAAACAATAACAGATGCATGACAGTCGCATCTTATGACAATATTGCTAACAAGAAAAGGCAAGCTAAAGGGAATTATTAATATGACCTGATGGGATTTTTATGCCCTCATTTCGTTTGTGCATTATTAATCTCTCTACTTAAAGAGCTATAATAAGTGCCACCAAACTATGAGTTATATACACAGTTTGACAATTATTTTTGATTGAATCTATTTTACTTAATCAGAAAATCAAACATAAAAATGTGCAAACCCTAAGTCTGTCTTCTAATTTTTCAACAGAATTCTATTAATTTCACTTTAGGGATACATGTTTATAAGTTGTGAGTTTCTATGCTCTCTTATTTATCACATTAGTTTCTTTTTCCTTTTTTTTAGATATGAATATTCAAGTCTTCTTAGTTGATATGATTTTTCAAAAATCTATTAGCATTTACAATGAACATATCCATGCAGAGGTTTTCAATATGATACTAACTTTTGTTTGTGTGTGGAATTAAATAACACATCAAGAGTAACTATGCTGAATGTAATAGCCAGAGGGCATGGAAGACACAGAGAAAACAAGGCCTTCTTAAATAAACATGAGCAAAGCTCATATGAAAGAACAGATATTGAGGCAACATGCTCAGGGTTTGAATCGTTCTGCACCAGGTTCTCTGTGTTACCTTTTGGTTTCTAGTTTAGTGTTTTATGGGATTCTTGAGCTTGTAAACAAGGGGAATTCTGACCCTTGTGCTTCTCTTGGAGTCTCTTTCTTTTTTTGTCTGTCATGTCTGACTTCAATGTGATAGTTTTTCTTTTATATTATTATATTTTATTTTGTTACTTAAACAAAAATAGGTGACTAAATGAAAATTTAGCCACTATGCTAAAAATTAACAATAGAAATATTACGCTTCTTACTGGGAGAGGGGAATAATTTTTCTTGAAGTGACACTGGACATGTCAATCACTCCAGAACAGACCTTTTCTATAATTTGTTTGGTTTCCATATATTCCTTTACTTGGATACAGTTTGGTGTTTTTGTTTCTTTGTTTGTTTATTTCTTCACTTTTCCTTTGGACTGACATATTTTGTTTTTCAGATTTAGGATGTTCTGTTGTTGCATTGGATTTTTAGTTTTCTTTCTTAGAAAGAACTTGAAGTTTTGCAGTCAAGGTAGGAAGAGAATCTGGAAAAATTGGAGGAAGAGAGAATGATCAAAATATATTTAAAGTTAAAACTTATTACAGAAACTAAAAGTATATATTTAAATAAGAAAAGGGAAAGAAAAGACTCAGCTTCCAAATTATGCAGCAGCCCTGGAAAAATTACAATGTGAGATCACAACTAGCTATGACAGGAACACACATACCAATATCAATGTTTTTGTCAAAACTTTGTGTCTCTTTGCAATATATATGGGTAATTTAGTTACATACTATATATAAATAATAAAATTTAATTATATATCCTATTTTATTTAGGAATTACAAATAATATTTTATATGTTCATTTTATTATTATTTTTTAAGTTATTTACACTATCTTATGATTATAGTACAATTACATTATTTATTCCTTTCGTTTCTTCAATTCAAACTATCCCTTATACTCCCCTTGCTCTTGTTCAAATTTATGGCTTTATTTATTTATTATTAATTGCTATAGGCATATATGTATTAACACCTATTGTGGGAAATATTAAGAAATACAGCAAGTTCCTGTGCTATACCGGACACTGGCAGGCCACATGACTCCAGTGGGGATTTTCATTTCAACAGACTCTCTGGCCCAGAGCTCCCAAGACATCTCTACCTGACTCACTGAGTTCTTAGTGGGTCATTGCCACACCAGCTCCATGCTTCAAAACCCCCACCACCTTTGTGGTGCACATCTCATAAACCTACTCTTTACCACTGGACCTTTCTCTCTGGAACCCAAGCGAGTCACTGCTTGAAGAAAACTGTCACACAAACTTAGTTCAGAGCACTGATAACTCAGTCTCTGTGCACAACAACTAGAATCCTAATCGTGTAACCCATATTAAATCTAAATCCTCTGGTGGCGAATCCCGGAAGATTCATCATCTAATCCAGAAGACACTAGTACTTACACTTTGTCCTGTTCCTGTCCCCTTACAAAAAGCCACTAACTCTCTCCTGCTTCCTCTCTTCCTCTGTTTAACGCGAAAGTCCCACCTAATCGCCCAGTGATTGATCCCTTTATTCATTAGTGTATGGATCACCTGAGTACATGACTCTTTCCTTGTTCCTGACAACCCTTCCTGGGAAAGTGGAATTAACATCAAAATACAACAGCACAGGGCCATGCACAACAAACACCTATATTCCTAAATATAACAAGCTGAGTTCCTATAGTGTTACTTGTATGTATATTTAGTGTCTATAAAGTGTTACTTGTATGTATAGTATTACTTCTATATGTATTTGATATTGGATGGCCACTTAATTTATTGCTATTGAAGACTATCTTTTCTCTCTCAGCTCTCCTTAGTTACCACAGTTAGTTCTTGGTGGTTGGAGCAAGGTTTCAGGATTCTTCCCTTCCACTTGACATATCAATTATTTTCCTTGTATACTTTCTCTTTCAATTACTTGAGTCAATATAAATATATTGTCTTCCATTGGGTTTTTCAATGTTTGTTTGTTTATTTATTTATTTATGTATTTGTTTATCTTTTGTTTTTTCGAGACAGGGTTTCTCTGTATAGCCCTGGCTGTCCTGGAACTCACTCTGTAGACCAGGCTGGCCTCGAACTCAGAAATCCACCTGCCTCTGCCTCCCAAGTGCTGGGATTAAAGGCATGTGCCACCACTGCCCCGCTGTAATAAGTTATCTTTATGTTAAAATTATATTGTTATAATTTTATCTCATGAGCATAATGGCAAAGTTTCAGGAATATTATACACTTAAGTTGAGAGTTTGTACTAACAATACTAGTATTCTTAATAGGAAGGGATTATTCAATATATTTTTCAATGTCTTCATCAGCTGTGTGATATTACTTATGAAATCAGTAATTATCCCAACATATAATCATGCCATTTAATATGTTGAAGTGCCATCAGCCTTGTATATATTACATTTAGATATAAAGATTCTATTCATTGTAATATGAAGATAAATATACAATTTTTTTGCCACACTAGTATCATTATGTTTTCTGGCTTTATTTCATGCACATTGAAAATTATGTTACTTTAGCTTTAGTAGAACATTTTAAAACATGAAGCCATTATTATGACTGTACTAGAATTACTAACATGATGCATTAGTGCACTATAGCATCACAATGATGGTGGGTTTGATGTATTACAATAATACAAAACATCACGGTAGTAACTTTACAATATATTTCTACAAGATGACATTAAATTGATTCCATCTGAGAACTAAAGAGAATTATAGTGCTTATAATATTTAGCATGAAGAAATACAATTTGTGAACTATTTATAAAAGTAAGAAAGGAATAAAACTTGAAAGAGAAATATACATAAGTTATTCAGTTAATTTACAATATGGTCCAGCAAATTATAAAAGGAAAGAAATCTATCAGAAAAAAAATACCAATGGAAAAGACTAAAATGCTCTTTATTTTGCCAACTTTACATTGTAAACAAGAGAAAACTTATATGCATGTCATAAGTATTTAATTGAGATCATGTAGAATGTGAATGCATGTGATGGAATAATCCAAATTTTGATGTCAAATTGATCAATTAATTTGATTCACAATTTTGTCAATAAATTGTGTATAAGAACATTAAATTATATATCATCACACTTTGCATATACTTTTATACTTGCTGAGATTTTTATACCTGAGTACTATTGCATGTGCAACATTTCCATCGATTTCTCTCCCCAATCCAACAACTCAAATTCCTCAATTTTATTCTCAAAACTATGACCTCTTTCGAAATTGCTATAGTTTAACATACATCCTCCACTCACTCTCACATACTTGCAAACACAAACAAAAACATCTTTGTGAGTATCTATAGTGTTGGTCATATGTACATGTATTTAGGGTTGGAACTGGTTAACATATTAGGAGGTTCATCCCTGAAGGAAAAATGATTCTCCATTTCTTGGCAGTTATTGCCTGTACCTTATTACTGTGGAAAATACTGGTGAAAGTTCTACACACCAATTGGTATAGTGATTAATGTTTTCATTAGATAACCATATTATTGTAATTTAATGGATACACTTTTGCTTTCATGTGCAGAAGACACTAACCTGTAGGGGAAACCCTGGTAGTCTGCCAATTACTATCTTTCTCTTCTGTTCTCTGAGATCTGCAACTGATCAAAATGTAGAGCATACATGTCTGTGGTATCCATAGCTTCATTTGGTATATCTACAATACAATGCATACATCTAAGGCTAAGGTAACATCATATAAAAGAAGGCTGTCTGAACAAGAGGACAGAGTATCATACATATACATGCCTTTTGTGCATGAGTGTGTGTGTGTGTGTGTGTGTGTGTGTGTGTGTGTTTATAAGTGTATGATGAAGAAATAATGAAAGTCTAGAGTGAGGGAGGGAACTTTACTAGGGAGAG
The DNA here is from genome assembly GCA_019843815.1 of Montemys delectorum. Classification (NCBI taxonomy): domain Eukaryota; kingdom Metazoa; phylum Chordata; class Mammalia; order Rodentia; family Muridae; genus Montemys; species Montemys delectorum. Next base: position 23,207 of record JADRCD010222756.1, read on the forward strand.
GGAAAAGGAGACACAGTGCAAAACAGTGTACTAATGTGAGAAATTCTCCAAAAGCCTTCACACTAAATTGATTATGTGGGTTTTTTTTTCAGAACCTCTGTCATTTCAATGCTACACAAAGTGGTTTCATTAATTCCTTGCTTATTTCTCTATGCCTATAAATAAAACTATGATTAACTTTACATATATATATGTATATATATACACACATATACCATACATTGTATATCATTTTATATTTATTAAATATCTTCTATATTGATATATAATATATATGTATATATTATACATATATATTATATATCAATACATATATGTATATGTATATATACGTATACACCAATACATGTATATGTATATATACATATACATATATGAAACCACTACTTGATAACTAAATCTAAACTCTAACATTCTCTTAACTCTTTGTAACTATTTATTTATTGAAATAGTGTTGCTTACAATATTTAACACACATTAGATATCACCAGATATTTCTGAACTTTTAAAATTCCTCCATCTCTCTCTATAGAATTTCAAGACAGTTCTACATTGATTTATTTCCTAACAAGGTAAAATGGAGCAATAAAATTACAGACAGGATGTGCTTGACAGTGCTACCATTTTCTCCTCTCTTTATCCTATTTCCCAATGATTTCATGAGCTGACAAGTTGTCTCCTGTAGTGTGTGAATAGCAATTATGAAGGCTCTTCATAAGGTGTGTTTTACGTTAACTGGCAGCTCAGCACTCCTCCCAGCTTTGACTGCATTTGACTCTAATGAAACCTATTGCTGAGATTACAGATTGGAAGGGAATTGATGTTGAAATTACATGAACTAAGCTCAAGAATAAAGGAAGCAATTTTATTTCACCACATATTAAACTGACTTTCTCAGTCAGAAATTCAAAGGGGAACTAGTACATAATTTTTGTTAAATATGTATCTATAATTCATTTCTCTCTCAAGGTATTTATTATATCCCCATAATAGAGTTATTTTGAAATGTAGTACTTTATAGTTTTTGAAGGTTTTTTTTTTTTAGAATCATCTTAAGGTGTATGCATACATACGTGAATATAGTCTTTTAAAAATGCTATTTTTCTTTTTAATACATATTTGATTGCAACACAAAATGAGATGAATGTGTTAAGATAAAATATCATGTCTATTTCATTTTTGTAATTTATCTTTTGGTTAATATTTTTGAAAAGTTAAGATATAATCATCTATTTATAGAATAGCTACTTTATAAAAGTAAAAGTTACAATGATAGATTTGTTTTGATTTGACAACTCTGGTAAACAACAATGTGACAAATTTTATATGACTACAACCCCATACATACTAGGGATAGTGAGACTAACCTTTATAGTAGATATATTTTTGTATATGTATTACAAACAAGGATGAGTCTGAATTATAGGTCTATAAGAAGTTATCTTTATGAGATAGAAAGGAGTGTATTCAATTATACTTTATTATTTTATCCAATTGCATGCAAATCAATGGGGATCAATAGTATCTTCAGTGATCCTATGGTAACTAATTCTATAGTAAGGAGTGCTTGCCTTTTTTAAAAACTTTAACACACTAAAATGTTATCAATAAATTAAAAAGCAAGCTTATATCCTAGTCTCCATGGTACCAAAAATGCACATGGTACACATGTATATATGTAGGCAAACACTGATACAACTAAAACTTAAAATACAACTAAACTATTATACAATGTTGCCAGATTATTGCTGTCACTGTACAAAAGAGAATTATCATTAAGATGAAATGTTGGGCTAGAGAACATTTGGAGAGTGGTGTGAAAACCTAGTGTAGAAGAAACTTCTTGAAATCTATGAGAGTGACTCCACTAAGGACTCATAGTAATGGGAGCTGACGAGTCCAACTGGCCATTTTTTTTTTTTTTTTTTTTTTTTTTTTTTTTTTTTTTTTTTTTTTTGTAGCCCAGTAAAGCTTCCAGTGGTAGCACTGGGTTACATTTGGTTGAGTCATTATCAGAAGCGGTCCTATAGAGATCTCTAAACAAAGCAGACTGATGGCAAGATAGAAGGTCACCACTGCTGAGGACAACTTCCACTGAACTCTGAAATAGAGTTGTCAAGCTGGTATGGACTATCAGCCTTCACCATTACATTCTAGTCTCTGATGGGAGAAGGTACTTTGTAGGCTACTGAAAGAGAAATGTCAAGATCAATCCAGCCACAAAAATGTCCATCTACAACCTGCCCTGCCTGTAAGATGTGCTTGATGGAGGCTCAGAATTTGTGGGAATAGGCAATCAATATTCAGTTTAACTCGAGGCCCAACTCACCGGATGAAGCCCATGCACAACACTAATTGGATCTCAGGAAACCTGAGACTGTAGATCTCTAAAACATAAGGTAGAAAAAAACATAACTATTCTATAAATAAATAAATAAATAAATAAATAAGTGAGATGACCACTAATGATATTCTGATATATTCATATATTGGTGCCTTGTCTAGTTGTTATCAGAAAAGCTTACTCTGGCAGTGGATGGGAATCAGTGCTGAGACCCAGAGTCAGACATTGTACAGACAAAATTTTACTCTGTGGTCTCCAGTGAGTCTCTCCTATCAAAGCCTAGGGAAACCCATAGATAGATTGCACGAGTCAGAAAAAGACACCAAGAGAACATGGCCCAATCAATCAGCTAAGCAGGGTTCATACCAAATCACAGAGACCAAAGCTGCAAACAGTAATCCTGACAGACCTGCACCAGATTCTCAGCATATACGTTATGGTTGTTAGTTTGGTGGTTTTGAGGTACTCCTAAGAGTGTGAGCAGGTGTATTTCTTGATGCTCTTGTCTGCTTGGGTATCTTTCACTTCCTAAATGAGTTGCCTTGTCCAGCTTCAATATGAGGGCTTGTGTTTGTGTGTGTGTGTGTGTGTGTGTGTGTGTGTGTGTGTGTGTGTGTGTGTCTCATGTTTGTCTGTTTTGATGGGCTATCTTTTCTGATAGGAAAATTCAAAATAAAGTGGATCCGGGAGAGAGGGGAGGTGGGAGTGGGGTCCTAGTAAGAGGGAAGGAGGGAGGTAAAACTCTGGTTGGAAAGTAGTGTATGAGAGGAGAACCTATTTTCAATGAAAAAAACAAAGACACATAAGTGAGGAACAGTCAGAAGGCAGACTGGGAGGGGGATAATGACTGGGTTGTAAAAAATAAAAGTAATATTAGAAAATATTGAATTGATACTGCATACTCTTGGCCCAGGGAGTGGCATAGTTATAAGGTTAGAGGAAGTATGCCACTGTGGGATCTGGCTTGGAGACCCTCCTCCTAGCTGCCTGAGGATGCCCAGTCTGTTTCTGTCTTTCTTTGGATGAAGATGTAGAACTCTCAGCTTTTCCTGCATCAGGCCTGCATAGATGCTGCCATGCTCCTGCCTTGATGATAATGGACTGAACTTCTGAACCTTCAAGCCAGTCCAATTAAATGATGCCATTTATAAGGCTTGTCTTGGTCATGGTGTCTGTTCCCAGCAGTAAAACCCTAACTGAAACAGATATGGAAGTATAAATAGTGAAATATATATTATTCTATTATTCTCTTCTCTCATTTTCTGTTCAGAGAATCATCTGTTTGCTGTTTAACTGATGTTTATGCATTTATTTAACTATTATCAATGAATGTATACATCTCCATAAAAGAACCATATATTTTTTCTTATTTTGCTATTATTTGAAATTAAAATATAATTGCATTGTGTTTTCTTTCCCTTTGTGTTTTGTGCTTTTCTGAGATTTGTGAGTCACTCCACTGAACTATTGAGTATGAGAAATATCCTGATATCCCATATTTACGGCTGAAAGGAAAGAGAAACCAGAGCCCTTAGCCACATAATTATCCTAATGGCTACCAAGTTAGTACAAAAATTTTAAATTGTGAAGACTGATTTTCCAATATTCATTTACTCATTTATCCTTTATTCCTGAAATAAATACAATATTTATGTGACATAACTTTATCTTTAATATACCTAAAGAATAGTTTCCAGATGTTACTGGAATTTTGTTCCTAATCTGATTATTTTACTCCTATTTTCATATTTCATTATGTACAACAAAAAGTGTTGAAGTTTCTTGTGTCATTTTTCTGTTACATATAATTTATAGTTTAATATCACCTCTTAATTGTATTAATTTATTAAACCTTTATCTTAACATTTCAAACTGAAAAAATAAAAATTAACAACAAAAAAAACCCATTTCAAATAGATTGATTGCTTGTTAAGTTTCTTGTTCTCTAGACTATAATGTGTTAGTGTATATGATAACTATTTTTTTAAAGATTTTGTTTCACAATCTTAGTATCTGATCTACAGAATCTGAAACTTTGGTGAATACTTTTCAGTGAAAATAAGTTATGTTTTTGAGTTTTATAGATGTTGAAGAAAGTAGGACACTTTGGAACATTGTACCAGGATACTGACTAATTCTAGTTTCTCTTTATTTCTCAGGGAGGTAGGTTAAAATTCCAGTTTTACTTTAAATAAGCTACAGCTGTATCTCAATTCTCACTGTAACCACCTATTCTTAATTTTATAAAGGCAAGGTGTTTTGTTTTGTTTTTTTTTTTTTGTTTTTTTGGTTTGTTTTTTGTTTTTTGTTTTTTGAGACAGGGTTGCTCCATGTAGCCTCCCTAGTTCTGGGATTAAAGGCATGTGTCATCATCACCAGCAAATACATCGTGTGTGTGTGTGTGTGTGTGTGTGTGTGTGTGTGTGTGTGGTATGTTGTGTATGTTGAGAGAGAGAGGGAGAGAGAGAGAGAGAGAGAGAGAGAGAGAGAGAGAGAGAGAAGAGAGAGAAAGAGATCCTGAATTTAAAGACATTTGGGAGCAGACATGTGAGTACTGGGAATTGAACCTGGATCCTCTGGAAAAACCAGTATATGCTATAAACCTCTGAGCCATCTCTCCAGCTTAAGTCTGTCCTATGAACTCGTAGTATACAAGTCTGCCTGAGACTTAAATTAGGTCCACACACACAACTAAAAGTTCCATCTTTTATCCATGGATGTTTACTTCTTTCTTCTTAGCAGTAATGTTCGTACCACCTCTTTTCCCTGATTCCACAAGCCAAACCGGGAGGTTCCAATCAGTGTTTAAGCTACCTTGCCCTGAGCTAATTTGAATTTCTGTCCTGATTAAGAAAACAAAAAACCATAAATATTTGAAAAAAATCTCATTCTTAAATTTCCCATAGACTGTACATTTGCCTGCCAATCAATGCTGCAATTAGTTTTGAAATTTGTTTTGAACATATAGTAGTTTTCAATGGAGGGAGTTACTGACAAAATATTTTACTTTATTATTTTAAACAAATATTTATTCTTTGAAAATTTCAAACATTTGCACAATCTATGTTTTTTCCTTTTAGAGAAAATATGTTTCTAAAATAATATAACCTGATAAAAATTTCTTTCCTCTCAACTTCTTGAAATTCCTCTCCACCTCCTCTCCCATCCAGATTCATTTGTGTACTGTTTCTCATTATAAAACAAGCAGGTTTCTAAGGGACAATAAATAACAACAGCAACAACAATAATAGTAAGACTAAATTAATATAAGACAAAATAAAAAGTAACACATTAGAATTAAACAAAACAAACCTCGAAAAAGAAAGGCACCTAAGAGAAGATACAAGAAACAGAGACCCACTCATTCAAACACAGGGGAATTCCATTAAAAAACACTTAATTGGAAGATAGAATACATACATAAAGTATCTCTTACAGACCCATGCATTGTTTGTGCTTCCTGGCTCTGTCTGTCTCTGTGAATTCATAAGAATTTTGTTCAAGCTGGTTTATAGTACACTCTTTTTTTTTTTCATATCCTTCATTTCTTCTGGCTTTTATACTCATTCTTTTCCACTTCTATGAGGTTCCCTGAGTTCTGAGAAGAAGTATTTAATGAAGTATCTTATTTAGGACCTAGAAATCCAAGGTCTCTCTGTCTCTGTTTCTTTTCTTTTCTTTTTTTTCCCCACGTGTAAGAGGTTTAATTGAGGGGGCAGTAGCAGAAAGAGAGGAGGGAGAGAGCTTTTTTGTCTCTGTTTCTTATCTGATTTGGGGACTATATATTTGATACCATCTGCTTAAGGAGGTAGCTTCTCTGATGATAGCTGAACATGGCACTGATCTATGTATATACTGGTATATCACTAAGAGTAATTATAGCACTTTCTTTCCTTTCTTATTTTCTTCTTTAGATCTGTATATTTTAGTTTACCCCAGGGTTGTCTAATCTCTGATTATTGAGATAACCAGGTAGTATTGCTTTTTATGGATTCCATGTCATGGAGTAGGTCTTCATCCAAAGCATATATTGATTGATTACTCCCATAAACTTTGTGCCACCACTGGACTAGAATATTTTGCAAACAGGTCATTATTGTAGATCAAAGGATTGGTGTCATGGTTGTTGTTTATTTTTCTCTTTTGGCAGCTCACAGAGTAACTTTTCATACCAGAGAAACTAAGACTTATGAGTGAAGATCAATGTAAGTAACAACTGGACTTATCCTTTTTCTTTTTTTAAATTAGATATTTTCTTTATTTACATTTCAAACCTTATCCCCTTTCCTGGTTTCCCCTCTGGAAACTTCCTATCTCACCCCTTCCCCCTGCTTCTATGAGTGTGCTCTCCTGCCCATCCACCCACTCCCACCTCCCCGCCCTGGCAGTCCCCTACATTGGGGTATCACGCCTCACAGGACCAAGGGCCTCTCTTCCCATTGATGCCTGACAGGGCCATCCTCTGTTGCACACTCCCCTGGAGCCATGGGTCACTCCATGTATACTCTTTGATTGGTGGTTTAGTCTCTGGGAGCTCTAGGGTGAGGAGGGGTGGCGTTAGTTGATATTGTTGTTCTTCCTATGGTGTTACAAACCCCTTCAGCTCCTTCAGTCCTTTCTCTAACTACTCCACTGGGGACCCTGTACTCAGTCCAATGGTTGACTGGAAACATTTGCCTCTATATTTGTCAAGCTCTGGCAAAGTCTCTCCGAAGACAGCTATATCAGGCTGTGGCACAGCTCTCTATACCCAAAACCCACCCGGAGAGAGCTGGTCTCCCAGGACTTTTTCATTTTTAAGGAGTTGTATATATGTGTTTTATATATGTATATATTCTTTGGCAGTGGGTCCTGTATTTCAGCCTCTGGAGAGCAACACAGAGTTTTACAAGTGTCTGTGTTATGTGAAGATTCCCATCAGACTCCATGGAACGATCATTCAATTATATATAACCCAGTCCCAGTACTAGTTGCTTTATTTGATGGCAAAAGATGGCTAACTAAATGTTCTCTCTTTCCATTATTTGCTGATTTCATTTAGATTGCTTTTCTACATGTATATGTCTCAGGAAACTTTTACTGTTGGGTACCCTTTCACCCCTCAAATGACCTATAATTTTAGAAGTCTCTCCTGATATTTTCTATATTTTAGACCTCTCCCTTGCCTCTGCTCACTTGATCTGCTTTTTCTACTCACTCAATTTATCCATAAGACTTTATTCTATTTCTCTTTCCTAAGATATATCTGTAACCTTAATCCCATAATCTATGTAACCTATGGTTCTATGATTTGGATCTTGGTTATCATTGACTTCTCATCTTACAACCACACATAAGTGAATGCATAACATTTTTTGGTCTTGGATTCCTTACTCAGGGTAATTTTTCACTAGTCACATTCATTTCATGATTTTATTTTTTAAAAGCTGATTAATATTCCACTATTTAACTGAACCACATTTTATTTATCCATTCTTTTTGTGAACGCTATCAAGGTTGTTTTGAATTTCAAGCTATTATAAAGAAAGCAGCAATGAATAAGATGGAGGAAAGGTCTCTTTGGTAGGATGAAGTATCCTTTGCGTATATGCTCAAGGGTGTTATTAATGGATCTGGAAGTAGATTGATTCCTATATTACAAGGATTTTCATAAAGGCTGTTCAAGTTTACACTCCCACCAGAAATGAAGGAGTGTACTCAAAGGTCTACATTCTTGCTACTGTGAGATGTCACTTGTTTTATTGATCATAGCCATTCTGACAAGTACAAGATTAAATCTTAGATTAGTTCTGATTTGCATTTTCTTGATAGGTAAGGTTGTTAAACATTTCTTTGTTTCTCAGTCATTTGAATTTCATCTATTTAGAATCCTCTTTTGAAATATGTACACCAATTTTTAGTGGGTTATTTGTTGTCATGATATTTATTTTTTTGAATAATTTATATATTTTGAATAATAGCCTCTATTACATGTGGAGTTGGAAGAAACAAAACAAAACAAAACAAAACAACCACCATCACCACCACCAAAAAACAAAAACAATAATACAAAAAAAGACCCAAAAAAATCTCTCTCCTATTCTATAAGTTGTTACTCTGTTAAAAAGATAGTATCATTTGCCAGGAAGAAGTTTCTCTGTTTTATGAGGCCACATAAATTTATTATTGAGTATAGTGCCTGGTCTAATGTTCTATTCTCAACTTATTTTCCCATGTCAATGAATTCAAATATATTCCTCACTTTCTCTTCTATTATGTTCATTGTATCTGGTTTTATGTTGAGTTTTTTTTTTTTCTGTTCATTTCAAGTTCAATATTATGCTTGGGAATAAGTGTGGATATAGTTAAATTTCTCTACATGCAGCCATCCATTTTGACAAGCACCATTAGTTGAAGCTGTTTTTCCAAGTGTATACTTTTGTATTATTTATCAAAACCACTTATTAGTAGATATGTGGATTTATATCTTGGGCTTCAATTTGATTCCATTGATTGACATGCCTGGATTGTTGTTGTTGTTTTTATGCATTTTAGAAAGTAGAAATCCCTTTACATGCTATGCCCTTGTTTGTGTGGAATTTATGTTAAACAGGTTAAGAAATATTGAATATATATTGTTGAAGATGGTACCCAAGAATCTATATATGTATTTATCAGATCATAAGTTCCAGTAAGTACTTGCACTGTTAATATGAAAGAATAATTTATTTACTTGGAAGTAATCTATTTTGAATATCATTTCATTTATTCAAAGATATTTATAAATGTTATTTTTCATTATTATATGTTAACTATTTAGGTATTTGTGATAATAGTCTATTTCTGGTCCTAAATAGATCTGTTTCTAAGATCATTATTCAAGACACATTTACGTTTATCTTTTTTAATTGGATATTTTATTTACTTACATTTATCCCCTTTCCCAGTTTCCCCTCTTGAAACCTCTCATCCTCCCTCCTCCTGCTACTATGAGAGTGCTCACCCACCCATGCACTCCAGCCTCTCCAGCCTGGCATTCCCCTATACTGGAACATTCAGGCTGCCCTCCCACTGATGTCTAACAAGGCAATCCTCTGCTACATATGCGGCTGGAACCATGTGTACTCTTTGGTTGGTGGTTTAGTTCTTGGGAGCTTTGGGGGTCTGGTTGGTTGATATTGATATCTCCAATGGAGGAGTTTGAGAAAGGACTGAAGGAGCTGAAGGGATTTGCAACACTTATCTTTTTTTATAATGAATTATTCTTTTTTATTCTTTAATCATTTTTTTACAGTCCAGTTTTTATGCCCCTCTTGGTGTGCCCTCTGATTTTTCTCATTCCATACCTCCTCCCCCTTTCTCCAAGAGGAAGTATCCACCCTCCTACCCTCACCCTACAAGAATTCCTCACTCCCTGGGGCCTCAAGTCTCTTGAGAGTTAGGTGTATCTTCTCTCACTAAGTCCTCTATAGAGTTCTCTGCTGTATATGTGTCAGAGACCTCATGTGAGCTGCTAAAGGCTGCCTGGTTGGTGGCTCCATGTCTGAACAATCTCAGGGATCCAGGTTAGTTGAGACTGCTGATCTTCCTATAGAGCTGTCCTCTTCCACAGCTTCTTCCAGCTTTTATCCAATTGAACCACTGGGTCCCTGGCTTCCAACCATTGGTTGGGTGCTACTATCTGCATATGACTCTTTCTACTGCTTGTTGGGCCTTTCAAGGGGAGTCATATTAGACTCTCATTTGTAAGCATACCAGAGCATCAGTAATACTGTTAAGCCTTGGGGCCCCCCTTGAATTGGATCCCAATTTGGGCCTGTCACTGGACCTCTTTTCCCTCAGTCTCTTCTCCATATTTGTCCCTGAAGTTCCTTCAGACAGGAAAAATTCTGGGTCAGAGTTTTTGACTGTGGTGCAACCCTATCCCTCCACTTGGTACCCTGTCTTTCTATTGGAAGTGGGCTCTACAAATTCCCTTTCTGGACTATAGGTCCCTCCCTTTGAGTCCTGAGAGACTGGATTGTTTCTGGGTGCTGGCTATCACAAACAAGACTATTATGAACATAGTGGAACCTGTGCCCCTGCGGTATGGTGGAGAATCTTTTTGGTCTATGCCCAAGAGGGGTCTTTAGGTAGATATATTTCCATTTTTTTGAGGAATCTCCAGATATACATAAGTGATCCTAAAAATTATACTATAGAATTTCAACAGCAGATAAACAACTTCAGCAAATTGACTGGATATAAAACTAACTCAGTGAATCAGTAGCATCCTTTTATACAAATGATAAATGGGTAGAGAAAGAAACTAGATAAGCAATAGCCTTCACAATAGTCACAAATAATATAAAATATCTTACAGTAACTCAAACCAATCGAGGGGAAATCTGTATGACAAGAACTTCTAGTCTCTCAAAACAGAAATCAAAGAATATCTCAGAAAATGGAGAAATGTCCCTTGCTCACAGATTGGCAGAATTAACATAGTAAATATGGCCATCCTTCCAAAAACAATGTATATATTCAATGCAATCCCCATCAAAATCTCAGCACAATTCTTCAAAGACATGGAAAGAACAATTCTCGGATTCATCTGGAAAAGCAAAATACCCAGAATAGTGAAAATAGCTCTTAACAATAACAGAAATTCTGGGAAAATTACCATCCCTGACCTCCAGCTATACTACAGAGCAATAGTGACAAAAAATGCATAGTATTGGTACAGAGACAGACCCATTGATCAATGGAATACAATTGAAGACCCAGAAATAAAGCCACACACTTATAGACACTTGATCTTTGATATAGAAGCCAAAAATATTGAATTGAAGGAGGAAAGCATCATCAATAACCCATGCTTGTCTACATGGCAGTCTCTATGTAGAAAAATGAGAATAGAACCATATTTGTCATCTTGCATAAAGCTCAAATGCAAGTGAGTCAAGGAACTTAATATAAAACCAGATACACTGAATCTAATAGAGAATGTGGAAAAGAGCCTTGAATTTATTAGTATAAGGGGAAGTTTACTAAATAGAACTTGAATGGCTCAGACTCTAAGATCAAGAATTGATAAATGGGACCTCATGAAACTAGAAAGCTTCTGTAAGGCAAAGAACATAGTCAGTAGGACAAATCAGCTAACTACAGCTTGGGAAAAAAATCTTCACTAACCCCACATCTGATAGAGGGCTAATATCCAAAATATATAAACAACTCAAGAAGCTAACCACCATGAAATCAAACAACCCAGTCAAAAACAGGGTATAGAACTAAACAGATAATCCACAACAGAATGGCTGAAAAGCACCTAAAAAAAAAATGTTCAAACTACTTAGTGATCAGAGAAATGCAAATCAAACTGAACCTGAGATTCTACCTTACACCAATCAGAATGGTTAAGATCAAAACTTCGGGTGACAACACATGTTGGCAAGGATATGGAGAAAGAGGAACACTCCTCCATTGCTGGTTGGATAGCAAACTGGTACAACCACTCTGGAAATCAATCTGGAAGTTACTCAGAAAGTTTGAAATAGATTACCTGAAGACCCTTCAATACCACTCTTGGGAATATACCCAACGATGCCCTACCATGGCACATATGTTCTATGTTCATAACAGCCTTGTTTGTGATAGCCAGAAGTTGGTATCAAACCAGATGGCCCACAACAGAAGAATGGAAACAGAATACGTGGTTCATTTACACAATGGAATACTACTCAGCTATGAAAAATAAGGACATCATGAGTTTTGCAGGCAAATGGATAGAACTAGAAACTAGTGAGGTAACTGAGATTCAAAGGGACATGCATGGTATGTACTCTCCAATAAGTGGACATTGGCCAAAAAAAAAAAAAAAAAAGTATTGAATACCCAAAATACAATCCACAGAACTCAAAAAGTTCAACAAGCCGAAAGGCCCAAGTGAGGACACCTCAGTTCCACTTGTGAGGGAGAAGAAAGCAGTCACATGTGGTGAGAGAGTGAGGGAGGGACCTGGGAGGGAAAATGGACAGAGGTCTGGGAAGAGGGGACCCAGATCTGGTATTTGGTGAGGGAAAAAGATTGAAGCCCCGAGGGCCAGTAGAAAGATTAGAAACAGGCAACCTCAGGAGGTGAGATGTTGGGGAGACCCTCTAGAATGCTCCAGAGACCTTGGAGTGAGAATCTTTCATGACTCAAATGGAGGGATGTTAGATGTAATGCCTAACAGTAGGGAAAGGGAACTTATAGAGCCTACCTCCAGTAGGAAGACAGGGCATCAATTTAGGGAAGGTGTTGCCATTCCATAGTTAAAACTCTAACCAGTAATTGTTCCTGTCTGAAAGAACTGCAGGGATGGAAATGGAGATGAGCCTGAGGAAAAGAAAATCCATTCAAAGGCCCAAAGTGAGACCCAGCTCAAGGGGAGGTCCCAAGGCCTGATACACTATTACTAAGGCTATAGAGTGCTCACAAAATGGACCTATCATCATTACCCCCCAGAAGACCCAACAAGCAGCTGAAGAGTCAGATGCAGATATTTGCACCCAACTAATGGACAGAAGCTGATGATCCTTCTTATTGAATTAGGGAAAGGCTAGAAGAAACTGTAGGAGGATTAGTAACCTCAATTAACCTAGACCCTTAAGATATCTCAAACACATCCAGCATATACCAACTTATACGAGGTCCTGAACATATATACAGCAGAGGACAGCCAAGTCAAGGTTCAATCAGAGAAGATGCACCTAACCCTCAAGAGTCTGGAAGCCCCAGGGAGTTTAGAGGTCTGGTTGAGTCAGGGTTGGGGGTGGAGACATACTCTTGTAGACAGGGGGCAGTGAGGATGTATGGGATGTAGAACAGTTGGAGGGTGGACAGGGGAGGAAATAAAATCTGGAGTGTAAAAAAATAAATATATAAAAGATAAAAAACAGAAATGTTCAAAGTCCTTGAACATGGAAATGCAAAGCAAAACTACCCTGGAATTTTACCTTCTGAAGAGATTCAGGAAGCCTGCCTTTTCACTTTCCCAATGCTAGAGAGGAGCTCCCAGCTGCTCATGCAGAGTTCCCCCTCCCCTTTCTGACCTTTCAGAGAAGACCCAGAGTCCTAGTGCCAGAATATCGCTTTCACTGTTTTTGTGGTGACACTCCCTAATGGAACCCACCCTCCCCTGGGAGCTACAGATACTGGCTTGGGAATAAACAAATGGCAACATCTCTCAGCCCCTGTGTCACCAAGGCTGGCACTCTCCCTGATAGATGGCTAGCACTTCTCAGTGCAGATGGCCCCTGTACTTGTGAGAAGAAAAGACCAAACATCCTTAAAGACATAACTGACCTACTTTGGGGCAATGAGAACAGGGTAAATTAAGTGCTCCCAGACAGCTGTGGCCTTTTGGTAAAAACACACTAGTTTCTGATAGCACCATAAAGTTACATTTAGAAGTGTCCCCCCATCCCCAGTTGCATGATTCTGCCTTGCTGCCTGAACAAATGATATCTTGCTTGAAAGATGACTTCGCTTGTCATTTCCCCTGTCACATAACCCCCAGGTCCAAGGATCCCTGCTTATGCTTGTATGCATATAAAAGTTTGAAGCTCCTAGACACAGGGTCACACACCTGTGTAGTGGAAAGGTTTGCAATCTGGGTGTGACTTGAATAAAAGAATCTTTTGTTTCATTACATCGGGTCATCAGTTCTTAGAGTTTTTCTGGGAATCCAGAGACCTGGACATAACATTTATACCAATCAGAATGCTAAGATCAAAACCTCAGGTGATAGGACATGTTGTCAAGAATGTAGAGAAAGAGAAACACTCCTCCATTGCTGGTAGGATTGAAAACTGGTACAATCACTTTGAAAATCAATCTAGAGGTTCAGAAGTATTATTTTCAAGTCATTTAAATTTGTTCTCTAAAGACATTAGCAAAAATATTTTCTAACTTCCAAATCCTTTGGAATTTATATTGTGTTATAGTTAAGACATTAATATAATACAGACTTTCCAAATTTAGTCTGAATGGCTTGAATATGAAGCTCTATTTTTAGGGCTCATCACTTAGCGTCTATCATCTACCTATCTATATCCATCTACGTCTAAGAGGTACCTACTCAAAGTATCTTTAGTAAGCCTTTGAAACTGATCATATTCACTAAGCCTTTCCCTCACTAAGAATACAGATATGACACAAGAACTCCACCAGCCCAGTCACTCAGGTTCCTTCTGGTCTGTCTGGGCTGGTGTCCACAGCAGACCTTGGGTGCAAGCTCCACAGCCAGTCCCACAACACCCAGAGAAAGCTCCACTCCCAGGTGACCTAACAAGCCCAGGATCACAGGATTCCAGAATCACAGGATCACAGAGACAGCTTGACTCTGAGGAGTTCTGACACAACCAGGATCACAGGAAGGAAAGGATCCAGTCAGAATTAGCAAGGGCAAGTAGCACTAGAGATATCCAGATGGCAGGGGGCAAGCGTAAGAAAATAAACAACACAAACCAAGGTCACTTGACATCATCAGAACCTAATTCTCCCACCACAACAAGTCCTGGACACACCATTACACCGGAAAACAAGATTCAGACATAAAATCACTTCTCATGATGATGATACAGGACTTTAAGAAAGACATAAATGGCACCCTCAAAGAAACACAGGAGAACACAGGTAAAGAGCTAGAAGCTCTTAAAGAGGAAACCCAAAAATCCCTTAAAGAACTACAGGAAAACACAATCAAACAGGTGAAGGAAATGAGCAAAACCATCCAGGATCTAAAAATGGAAATAGAAAAAATAAAGAAAACAGAAAGAGAGTCAACCCAGGCTATACAAAATCTAGGAAAGAAATCAGGAATCATAGATGCAAACATCACCAACAGAATACCAGAGATAGAAGACGAATCTCAGGGGCAGAAGACAACATAGAAAACATTGACACAACAGTCAAAGAAAATGCAAAAAGCAAAAAGCTCCTAACCCAAATCATCCAGGAAATCCAGGATGCAATGAGAAGACCAAACCTAAGGATAATAGGTATAGAAGAGAATGAAGATTCCCAATGTAATGGGCCAGGAAATATCTTCAACAAAATTATAGAAGAAAACTTCCCTAATCTAAAGAAAGAGATACCCATGAACATACAAGAAGCCTACAGAAGCAAATAGACTGTACCAGAAAAGATATTCCTTCTGACATATAATAATAAAAACACCAAATGCACTAAACAAAGAAAGAATTTTAAAAGCAGTAAGGGAAAAAGGTCAAGTAACATATAAAGGCAGGCCTGTCAGAATTACACCAGACTTCTCATCAGAGACTATGAAAGGTAGAAGATACTGGGCAGATGTCATACAGACCCTACAAGAACACAAATGCCAGCCCAGGCTACTATATCAAGCAAAACTCTCAATTACCATAGATGGAGAAAACAAGATATTCCATGATAAAACAAAATTTACACAATATCTTTCCACAAATCCAGCCCTACAAAG
>JADRCD010222757.1:8614-27966 GCA_019843815.1 Montemys delectorum
GTGTGTGTGTGTGTGTGTGTGTGTGTGTGTGTGTGTGTGTATGGAGGTTGAGTTCTCTGTGGCCTCTGAATTTCCCTGTTGGTATTATTCCACCTGACACCCACCCCCTAAGCCTAATATCCTTCACTGGGTGCCCTTATGCAGCAGTTATTTTGGCTTATGATTCTCAAGAGACAGATCTCAAGTCTAGCTTACTTACCTAGCATACACAAAAAGCCTTGGATTCTAGTCACAGCATGGCATATACTAGGCATGGTGGTTCAGGCCAGTAATCCCAGGCCATAGGAGGTAGAGACGTAGAGATGTGCAGATCAGGAGTTCAAGGTCACAGCAAGTTTGAGGCCAGCCTATCTGGACTACATGACACCCTGTCTTAAAAAACAAAGACTAAATCGTAACCTTTCTTCCTTCCTTCCTTCCTTCCTTCCTTCCTTCCTTCCTTCCTTCCTTTCTTTCTTCCTAATAAATTACAACACTCAGGGAGAGCAAACCGTCCCATCTGCCTTTTGCAAGATATTCTTGGGGCCAGGAAGATGAGTAGCACAGCTGTGGTCTTTGCTGCCACAGACTCACCTACAAATGTCAACTGGTTTTGCAAGCCTAATGGGAGAGAAGTTGTTACATCTTAAAGGTGGGACTGGGAATCTGAGCACTTGAAGTCACACACAAAAAAAAATCAGGTTACAGTCATTCCCAGGGCATGGGGTGTGCAGAATGGGTATTATCTCTGCCTTGGGAAGCAGTAACTGGGGGCTCCTGGGTGGTGTGAACATGGCCTGTACAGAGACAAGCAAGAGAGGTAGGCAGTATCAGCAGCCTGCATGGCATGGAGCCCAGCCGTCTCCACTAAGGTAGGAATAAGTGTTTGTCAAATGTATTCAGTGAAAGAGCTAGGAGACTCGGCCGCTGACATAAGGAAAGACAGACAAACGAAAAGATGAAAGGAAACATACTTGTGGAGAGAACAGGAAAATGAGCTAGTGAAAACGGAGTGGAGAGAGAAAGCTCCACCTAGCCCCAGAGCAGCAACTGCTGCGCCAGCCCGCAGCCTGCCTTGAGACGGGGCTTTAATTGGGGCTGAAGTCAGCCTTCTCCAGCCTGGCTGTTAGTGTCACTGAGGGCAGTGTGTGCTGCTGGCCTGAGGCTGTCAGGAGACTTGGCTGGAGTAGGGTGAGTACTGTGTGTGTGGCTCTCACCCCAAATCACCCTCATGACTCTACCGCCTCCATGTTGTCATTGCGATAAGGCCTCTCAGTGAAACCCAGAGCTTGACAATATAACTAGCTTAAAAACAAACAAACAAACAAACAAACAAACAAACCCAGACCCTAAAGGACACGCATGTGTATAAACTCATAAGTGGATACTAGCCATAAAGTACAGGATAACCACGCTAACAAGCTACAGACTCATAGAAAGAAGCTAAGGAACAAGGAGGGCCCAAGGAAGAATGGTTGAACCTTCCTCAGAAGGGAAAAATAAGACAGACCTCGGAGGTGGATGGAGGGAGAGAACTGGGTGGAAGAGGCAGTGGGGAGGGGAGTGTGCAGAGATGGGATCAGATGTAGTGAGAGCAGGGAAGAGAGAATAGAAATCAAAACTCACTTGGCAGCTCACAACGGTCTGAAACTCCAGGTCAAGGGCCTCTTGTGACCTCTGCATGTACATGATAGACATATATACACTCAAGAACACATACATACGCATAAAACAAATATATATTTAAATGTATGGAAAATTTAAGTTGAATGAGCTCCACTCCATCTCCCTCATCCTCCCTAAGGAAAATTTTAGGTCTTTTCTGTACTTTTTCTGTAGACCTAATGTTTGTATGTCTCAAAAATGAGTCAATTAAAAATTTTGAACTGAATGCCCTAAATAAATGTAGAAGTACAGAAAATGACAATTCAGCATGGTGCCACAGACCTCACTGATTATAAAATTATGAGCAAGTAAAGGTTGCCTCTTAAGTGACCCAACTACTTTTTCGGGATACCTAGCTTTGTGATCTTGCAGCCCTGTGTTCAATTAAAAGAGCAGATGAGGCAGAAGAATGCAGATAGACTTGAGATGGTTCTTTTTTCCCATGAATCAGCAATGTCCTCCATTGAGATGATCACTAGCTGGGTGAGGTAGCCCACAATTGTAAGTCTGCCAGTTGAGAGACTGAGTCAGGAAACTTCCATGAGTTTGAAGACAGCTTGGTCATGGATGGGTTTGAGCCCAGTTTGTTGTAGGTAGTGAGTCCCAGAGAGGCTCTGCCTGAAAATTAATTTATTTATTCAATTAAATTATATTTTATAAATTTATTAAAAATAACAATATAAATCAGCAGTTAGTTAGGTTACCTCAGACATAAAAAAAGGAGAGAGCTGCATAAATATGTGTTGAATACACAGTTAGACAGCAAGCACCATGGTGTATAATAAGCATCCTGACTTCCTCTGTATCATCTATCCCTCACAGAAAGTCTACAATGCTTTTGTTATCATTACAGGCTCCAAAGGAGGGAATTCCAAATGGAGAGATTAGATAACTTTCCAAGGTCATCTGGTTAGTTAGTTAAGAAATTAAGGTCCAAGTCCCAGTATGCTTACCTTTAAAGACCATTTCCCTACACAGATGACCGTAGGAACTTTCTAGACACAAAGCTAATCATTATCATATGAGTCAATCTTCCAGGAAACTTGAGGAGATAGATGTGGAGAGTGTATTTCCTCTCTGCTGGTATGCCTAGGTTTATATAGCCAGCTAGTGAGCGGAGGTGTTAGCACAAAGCTTAGTCCCAGAGGGCTAGGACTGTAGACGTGCCATAAAGCAGTCAAACAGAAGCTGGTGTTAAGATGACCAGCATGCAATGTTCATCCAAGCATGGTCTCAGACTGATGCTTATGTGAGAGGGGAGGAAGCAAGATGGGGCCGTGTCAGTGGAAGTTTCAGGTTATTTCACAGGATCTCCAAAGACAAGGTGACTCTTGAGAGCTATGCAGTGTTGGGGAGAGGAAGGGGGGCCTTTCCACCCTATCACTGGCTGGTCTGTGGATGTGGTGTGCCCTAGGTGGGGTGTTACTTGGGGCAAAGATTTTTTTTTCTTTCAGCTGAGGCAACCCCAATGAGGCTGACAGATGTGAGTTGTCAAACAACTATTTTCCAGCAGCTGGGACAATAAGTCCTTCAGCCCCAGAGGGGCCATCAGCATCCTCAGCAAGGTTCTTCAGTGATACCAACGAAGAGCTCTCTGGGGAAGCTGTCCCCTAGCTTGATGAGGTCAACTCCACAATACACAAGGGGAAGAAGCCCATGAACAAGAGCTTGAGAAAGCAAGAGTTTTTCATATTACAGTGGAGGAAGAGAAAGGCTGGGGTTCTGGAAGATGCCTTGACATTTGACCATGTCCTCTGTGCCCCCTGTACCAGTAATGTGTCTAATATACGGAGAATCACAGCTGAAATCCTATGGCTCGTATGTCCCCCAGAAAGACGCTGACTGCTTAGTCCTGCACTGGGTGGGAGAAAAGGAGACAGTGGAAAAAGATGAGTGAAGGACAAGCTGTCCCTGTTAGGCGGCAGTTGAATTCTATTAGGGGGTGCAGCCTTGTATGTGGGAGAATGCAGGGAAAGGCACACGGTGTGCTTCTAGGCTGTCTTGGATGGTTCTGCCAGACGGTAGGGGAAATTAATTCAGAGGAAGCCAGCAAGGTGGGAAAGTCAAGGAGAAAACCTCAGAACAGAAGACTCGGGATGAGTCCTGAATAATGGAAAGCAGGGATCTGCCCTCTCCGAGTGTTCTCATTTCCCTGCCCTGAAGTCCTGTGGGGGTCACTCAAGTTCAGTCCATCTCCAGACTAGGAGACTACCCAGGGAGGCACAAGGCACCTGTCTTGATCCGTAAACCAACCCCTCTCTCCGGGCCTGTCCATGGTGCTGAACTCCCGAAGCCTGGTCTCCAGGCTGACCCTCTGAAGGCTCAAGTCTTCAGGATTTGCTTTTCTTCTTCAAGAACATAGCAAGATGGGCTTCTTCACAGAAGTCAGTCCCAGGATACCTCTTTCTAAACATCCAGTCCCCAATCTGCCTCATAGGGCAGAGCTGGACAGGACAGGCAGACCTTCCTTGGGACCTGCACAAGACACATATGCTCATGCAAAGAGCTCTTACGGAAATGTGGCAAAAGCCATATAAGGTCTGTAGATGTTAGTTAAAGGTGTCAAGATCCGTTTTCTAGTTTGATAACTGTGGTTCTGCTATCCTCCCACACCACAGAGGGAAGCCAGAAGATTGGTACCTAGAATGCTTTGCATGTCCCCCCCTCCTCTCTCTTCTCTCTCTCTCTCTCTCTCTCTCTCTCTCTCTCTCTCTCTCTCTCTGTGTGTGTGTGTGTTTTCCAGGACATCCAGGGCTATACAGAGAAACCCTGTCTCAAAACAAAACAAAACAAAACAAACAAACGCACTAAGTGTCATTCCTCAAGCTCTATCTACCTTCGTTTGTTTGCTTTTGAGACAAAGTCTCTCATGGAACTGGAGCTCACTGAGCTGCCAGGCTGAACAGCCCATGAGTCCTGGGTATTCCCCACCCTACCCTGTCTAGGATTGTGAGCATGCATGACCATGCTGACTTTTGTTTTTGTTTTGTTTTGTTTTGTTTTTTTCATGGGTACTGGGAATCAGATTCAGGTTCTGGTAACCTTACCAATGGAGCCGTCTCCTCAGCCCCTACTTCTTCTTAAAGTCTATAATTACTTTACAACAATACTGTCTAAGAATTCACATAGAAATTCTGTGGAAGGCAAAGGGAACCCTCAGAGCATTTGCTGTCTGGTGGGTTCCTCAGAGGCAAGACCACAGCTGACAGTGCTGAACCTTCCCTGCATGCTTGCTGAAGTAGTCTGTGAGTAGATGCACAACTGAAGGACTGAACTGGCATTTGCAGTGCCTGGGCTCAGAGCAGGAGCTCTGCCAGCATCCCTTCTTAGTTCCCTGCCTTTCCTGTCATCTTCATCTCATCCCTGCCCTTTCTGGCATGCATCCTCATCCAAACAGTGCCAAGCAGTGAAGAGGCTTCCAGTGCCTTCTGCTGGAAAGGAAGGACAATGTGTAACCTGCTGTTTTGGGAGTCTGGGCAGAGGGTGGAGGAGCCAGGCTTTGGGAAGATCTCTGTTCTGGATATATATCCAGGATATATGTATAGATCAGCCCAACACAAGCATGGAGCATCTGGGAAGAGGGAACTTCAAGTGTGAAAAAGCCTCCATGGGATTGGCCTGTAGGCA
The DNA here is from genome assembly GCA_019843815.1 of Montemys delectorum. NCBI lineage: Eukaryota > Metazoa > Chordata > Mammalia > Rodentia > Muridae > Montemys > Montemys delectorum. Next base: position 13,886 of record JADRCD010222757.1, read on the forward strand.
AGTCTGTGGGTAGTTTCTTGATTAATGACTAATTTCAGAGGGCCCAGCCACTGTGGGTGGTACTTCCCCTAGGCAGGTGGTTTGGGGTTGTACGAGAAAGCAGGAACAAGCCACTAAGCAGCACTCCCCCAAAGCCTCTGTGTCAGTTCCTACTTCTGAGTTCCTGCCCTGACTTCCCCAGATGATAGTTCATTACCTAGAAGTATAAGCTGAAATAAATTCTTTCTATCCCAAGTTACTCTGGTCATGGTGTTTATTACAGCAATAGAAACCTAACTAGGACAAGTACCTTCAGCCTGAGGCTGGCCAGAGCCAAGGGAAGGCAGGACAAACCATTAATCTGGGTCCCTTTCCAAAGGACTAGAGAGGGAGCTCCAGGCTGGGCCTGTAGCCTGGTGTTCTTCCACGAAATAAATATGTACAAAGGAGTCAGCAACACCAAAGAAGTGGGTAGGAGAAGGTTCATTAGAACTCATGGTGCATTTCTTCCTGTTTCTCTGAGTCTGTGCTTTTTGGAGATGCAAAGGTCCCTGTCAGTCATCAGGGAGTCTCTGGGGAACTGAGTCCCTCTTTCTTTAGAGCCAGTGAGGAGGATTGAACTGGTACTTCTTATTCTGTGGGGACTGCATCCCAAAACCTTTAGGGGATGCTTGATATCAATGTCCCAAATCCCATCTATACTATTTTGAATGAACATATCTATGATGAAATGTATTTATAAAATGAGACACATCAAGAGATTAACAATAAAAATGATTAAATGTAATCATTATAGTATGTTAAAATAAAAGCTGTTTCAGGCTTATGAATTGTTTATTTTGGATTTCGGTTGACTAAAGGCTTCTGAGACTATAGAAAGTAGTTTTGACATTGATTTCTGTCTACCTTTTTCAGAACCTTGTGCTCCTACTGAGTCAAGTAGGGAAAATCCAGGATCTTCTCACCAGTTTCCAGGTCAACAGATTAATGACCTTCCTTCCATCTGCAATCTCAGCTCCCTTTTATCACATCAGTGTAACATATTCATGGGTTTCAGGATGAGAGGGTGAGCATTTGAGACAGGGACCACTCTGCCTCATACGCCAAGAAGAAGAGATTGTGTACCCTCAGCATCTGCAAGGGGAGTCTGTGCTCCCATCCAAAGCTGCAGATCCAGGAGCTTCCCAAATTTGTCCCTAGGTTGGTGTATGCCTGGGGTGGGTCTCTTCCTTCTAGAGTTCCAGCATGATCTATAATGGAAAGTACAGACTAGATGACTATGGTGTCAGTTAGTGTGAAGCAATCTATCAATCTATAATGCATCTATTCTGCTTACCTTTTGGTTCTGAGATGGAACTTCGCTACAAGGTGTGGTGGGGAAATGTAGGCCATAACTGAGCAGCCCCATGCCTAGCTGTGACTCTCAGTGTGGAGGAAAGAAGGACCAGGATTTGGTCTCTAACTTGGAATCTCCATAATGCCTAAGGCATCTTCCAGTGAGGAAGAGGAGTGAGGATTTTGCATGTCTGCCCTGAATCATGGACTCCACCTCGTCAGCCAAATGAATCGAGAGATTTGTCCTCACTGATTCCAGATCAGCTCTGAGCTGGGCTTGGTGGCACAAGCTTGAAATCTCAGAATGCTTGGGAAGTAAAGGCAGGAGCCCAAGGCTATCTTTAGCTCCATACAGAGCAAGCCTGAGATACATGAGATCCTGCCTCAGGATAAAAGCAGACTCGGTATTCACCTTGATCAACATGGTTTCTTGACACCTTGGTGGGTGCTCAGGATGACAAGGTCAGTTCTCTAATTGGAATGAGGGTGGGCTAAGGAGGGGATGCGCTACATGATGGCTTGCTCCACCCTCACATGAGTAGGAGGAGCTGGGCTGAGAGGCTTAGGACACTGGGCATTTCACTTTCATGTACCCTTTAGAATACATGAAACACTAGACGTTTCCCAGATATCTTAAGGACTGCAGGAAAGGAGGCACACTGGTGGCTACCCCTCCCCTCTGGGCACATCAGCAAACATTTATTGAGGCTCTGTGTTCCATCTCCGAGCTATTTGCTAAATGAGAAAGTGGACCCAACTACTCACATCTGTAAATAGGAACACTTGAGGAGGTGAGGTAGCTGACTGCCCTTCTCCTCCTATCATATTGCTTCAGAAGCTTCTGAAGTTTAAGATAAAAGGCTCCTTCAGAGCAAGCAACATCATAGACAGAAATACTGGCTGTCCTTGAGTCTGGAAACTGTGGGGCTCAGGGCCCATCCGCTCTCCATGCTCATCCTGAACCCATTCACTTGTGTTTTCTTCCCATGGCACAGGGGTACCTGCTTTCTCCAGTGTCCACGTTTTCTTACCCCTCCAGCCCATGCTGGCTGTCTGGCATTTGCTAACACTGTCCTCAGCTGTGCTTTGGAACATGCTGCCACTTCTACAAGGCACTGTGAAGAGCACGGCTGTTTTCTATGGGACTTGGGAAGATTGCTCTTCAGCTTGTAGCTCAGTGTACCTTAAGTAATGGCTCCCATGATAAATTCTGCTTAGAATTTAAAGCCAGGAGCCTGTTTATGTCCCCTGAAAACTGGCCTTTTGTTCTGGCAAGGAGAACACTATATCCTTTTGCTTCTACTTTGGTCTGAGCTGCCAGTACTTCAGAGCTAAAGTGAGTGATTAATTGCCACAGCTCAATATTTTCAGTGCAAGCTGCAGCTCTCTCTTTCCCATTCACCAAGCCTCCTCGGAGAGAGGAGGGTCAAAGCCTGTGAAAGAACCAACTTGCCGGCTCTTGCTTTACTTGTTCTCTCTCAGACTTGATGGGTAAGAACTCTGGGATGCTGCTCAGAGTGTATGCATCTCCCCTCATCTCTCTGCAGTCTGAGAGCTGCTGCTATGAGTCACGTGGCTTCTTATCTCAAACAATTCTCTGCCAAAGCTTTGACTTCCTGTAAAACCACTTCAAACCTATTTGGACACAGCAAGATTTTTTTTTTAAGTGTGATATTGCATTTAATTATGTTATATGAAAATTTGAGATGGTATCAACCAACCTTTGTACGTACTAGTTGAAAATCACCATAAGAATAAGACTGATAAGGTTAAACTTAAAAGCAATTCTAAATGTAAAGTACGTGGGTACCTAGAGAAAAGAAGCCAAAACCAAAGCAACTGATCATCAACAGCAACCAAAACAGAGCCTGTGTTAGCACAGGCAGAAGTGACGGCAAGCTCTTCTAGCCAGTGAACAGCAGCAGTAGAAGAAACTAGAATATGTTTTCCACTCTATTAAGTCATAGGAGAATGGGGAACTGTTACTTGGAAAAATTATTCAACAAATCATAGTGGCTGTTTATAGAAAGTCAGTTAAAGATACAGCATGTTATTAAATGATTGCCTCTGCATGGTGGTCCTTGTGTGAGTCATTGTCTCATCCATGCATGTCTACATGGATGTTGGGGTAAGATTCTGAAGGCTAAGCAAGCTTTGCAATGGGACACTCTGCAGCTGTGAAAGCAAATGCAGGAAGGTAATAAGAAGTGGAAAGACCTAGGGTACATCAAGAGAGACCCTCTCTCAGTACAAAGAAAGGAAGGAAGGAGGGAGAGAGGAAGGAAGGAAAGAAGGAATGAGAAAAAGAAAGAAGAAAAAAGAAACAAAACAGAATAACATTGTAGGATTCTAGCTTTTGTGAAAACGAGCAATGGATATAGACTTTGGTTGCTTATACAGACTTAGTAATGAACTAACAGCTGTTTATGTGAGTGCTGGCGAGGCTTGGGTGGATCTTATGTTGAATTAAAACATGCTTTCTATACTTGCTTACTTTTGAACTATGTGAATATATTTCAGGCTCAAAATCCAAACACAAGGCTGGGGATGGACTCAATGGTATGGTGTCTGCTTACTGAGTATACGGCTTTCATCCCTCAAAGGAAGAAGGGAAAGAAGGAAGGGAGCCATAAGACTGCCTTCTCCTTTAGTTTGTTCACAAGCACATTAAGCATTCTGTTTAGCTAGGTGTTTAGGGCCAATCAGCTTCCTCCACATCAGTCCTTACCTCCCACCACTTTATTCCAGAGCAACCTGTTCTGAAAGGCATTGGACAGCAACAGACAGCCGTGAAAAAAATCCAATACAGACCAAGGAAATCCAAGGGCAAATGCTTCCCCCAATCTGAGAACACTGGAGTTCAGTCCCCCTGCCCCCCATTCTCCATCACTTCTGCCCTACCTGAGATGGGCTCTGAAGCCATTAAATGTCAGGTGTTGGCCTGGTAGCATTACCTCATCGGAGAAAAACCATGGATTTCAACCACAGTTCTGAAATCTGGGAGAAGGGACAAAGGTGTTGGTGACTTTTTTCTCCAAGGCCTCTCTCCTTGCTGCACAGGTAGCACCTTCTTGCTGCCTCTTGTAGTCTTCCCGGGTCCTTTCATCTCGGTGCCTCTGTGAACCCAAGCTCCTCCTTCCTCCAGTCACTGCAGTCACATGGATCAGGACTCACCCTGTGGCCTCCTGTTACACTAAGATATAACCGCTCTAAAGGCTCTCGCACTTACAGTTGCACTCAGGACACGGAGTCACACATGACACAATTCACCCAATCACAGTGAGCAAGATCTATCAATTTGGGGGCTGAAGTTTCAGACTTAGACCTCGGCTCACATCTGAATCAATGCTGAGACCCAAAGAACACCAGGTCAGCATATCCCACATCAGTCTTGGCTACAGCACTAGTCACGGTAGTGAAGTTATAGAAGGTGTGCAACAACAGAGGAATGCATACAGAAAATGTGGTGCATACACACAATAGGATATTCCTCGGTCTGAAAGAAGAGCACATGGCCATTTGAAGAAACTGAATTCAACTAGAAATGACTGTATTATGTGAATTAAGCCAGGCTCAAGTAACATATGTGTGGTTTTTTTTTCTCATATGTGGTTCCTAGATTTTACACAGATAAATAAAATCATGTTTGTGAGTATTACATAAAAGAAGGAGTGAGGAGACTATCTTAAAGGGACAAAAGGCAGAAGAGAAAAAGCAAGGGCAGAAGGTATGGGGTAATGTTCTCAACATATATGACGGACATGTCTGACAATGTCCTTATGTGGCACAGAACAGTCAGTATATACAATGAAGAAAAGCAGGATGGGGAGGAGAGGAAGAAGCTGGTGAACAGGAGAAATGGTGGGGGACCAGTACCTCCTCCTGAAACAATAGCTATTATGAGATCCCTTCAGAGTGATGGGCAATTAATGGTGCTTTCTCATGGCTCACTTGGTACCTAGTTTTGACTTCCCTGTGCAGTTCCAGGATGTCCACACTTTACTAGGCTACCTTGAAGTGGTTGATGCATTGCTACTAGCTCCCCAGATTTAGAGTAGGATGAGGTGGCAGAACTCATGAGTGAACCCCTTCCTTCTATGGAGGAAAAGAGGAGGGGTCTCCTGAATGAAGAAAGTAGCTTCAGGCCACACGGTTGTCACCTGGACTTGCCATTGGCCCTTTATAACCATCTGGTTGTCCTGCAATGCTCAGATTCCAGGATCCAACAGCAAATCAGGACAGTGCTTTTTTCAATTTGGATATAAAGAGGTTCATGATTGGCAGCGTGACCCCTGCTATTTGAGGAAGTTCTGGAAATGTTAGGAGGTAGAGCCTGGCTGGAGAAAGTAGGTCCTTAGGTGGCTCTTGTTCACAGCCCCTCCCCCACTCTCTCTCTCTCCTTCCCTTGTGTCATGAGGTGAGCCTTTGCTGCCATTCACTCCTGCCACCACCATGTTCTGTCTCACTACACACCCATCCATGATGCCAAGAACCATGAGCAGAAGCTGCCAAAGCCATGTGGTAAAACAGACCCTTCTACCCTTAAGTAGCTACTGTCAGTCATTTGTGACAGGGATAAAAAGTTTGACTTGGCCTTCTGCCTCTTCATACTATAGCTCATTCTCTCAGATCCTTTCTCCAAGGTCAGAGGGAAGGGCTGCTCCTAAATGAGAGTTTGGCACTGTGAAGACAATGGGGAAGGTCTCTCCAAAGAGGGCTTCCAGTGGGCACACACGCATCTAGGGACATGAGGAACAGTGAGTCCGAGATAGAGACGCTTCAGAAAGACTGATCCTCAAGGAGACAAAGAGTGACATAAATTATGACTTCATGTCCCCAACATCTCGCTGTTATAAACTGAGTTCTGGCTGCAGGTGTAAATGCTAGACCTGTGATGGATGAATGGATGGGGTGCTTGAAATGAAAGAGCTCTAATCTCCCGAGTGATGCTGTCCTGTTTTATGCTCAGTACCCATTAGAAGGATATGCCCAACAAATGTCAATACCAACCTGTCCCAATTACAATGTTTCTGATGACCAGAGAATAAAGAGTTGGCCTCAAAACTCTCTATCAAATGTCTAGTGCATAGAGAGGCCAGTTCACAGGCATCCTCACTCACCATGTGCATCTGGTCACCTCTTATCCATGTGAAGGTGCAGAGTGACTGAACTCTTACTATTCCCACAGTAGAGACTTATCAGTTTATTCCAATCTGGGTTTTGTCTGCTACTCTACACATCCAAGAGTCAAAGCTAACAGAGGACCAAGTCTTGTGTGTAAAGATGTATCCTGAATTCCTGTAGACAGGTCCATCCACTTGGGGAAGGGACTCTATGTCTAGGTCTTCTCCCAGAGAACATTTGACTCACAGCCATCTCATATCTGCTGAAGCCATCAAAGATCTAGTCTTCATTCCCTGGCCTCAGTACAGTCCTGATGTTCAGAAAAACTCTTTCTCAGCACTCTTCCCTCCTCTGAATATTGGCTTCTGTATTAACCAAGCACACCAAGATGCATTCCAGCGTGTGTGTGTGTGTGTGTGTGTGTGTGTGTGTGTGTTATAGATGTGGGAGTGGTATATTTATGTGTACATGTGTGTGTCGGGGTATATGTGATACATGTGCAATCCAGAGGTTGACATCAGTATGCCTTCCTCTGTAATTCATTCTCCATCTCATTCCTTGAGACAGGATCTCTCACTGAGCCTGGAATTCACTATTTTGGCTAGACTGACTGGTCAGTGAGCTACTAGGATCTGCCTGTCTCTACTTCCCAGGGCTGGGGTTACAGGCATGAACTACCACATGTGGATTTTGCTGTTGAGTGTTGAGGTTCTAAAAGCAGGTCCTTGTGATTATATAGCAAGAACCTTATCCACTGAGCCATCCTCCCAATCCCATCTTCTCAGTTCTGAGCCATTCTTTCACACCTGTACAGTCAGGTCCCAGATCTCTTCTAAGTAGTTTGCAGCAGGCACTCCCAGCTGTGCTAAGTTTCTCCTCCCTGTGCATTGCTGCACGAGGCCACACAGTGCCTTTGCTCATGTCTAGTTGCTTAGCAGATTTCTACCCTCAAGAAAACTATGAACTATACCCTTAGGTTGCACAGTGAGTTGGTGCCCTGCTTGTTCCTTGTACAGAGTGGATACTCAGTAAGTGGGGACTGGATGACTGCCTTGGACTGAAATAGGAGCCTCTTCTTTCCTGCCAATCTGAGAGCTCACCAAACACAAAGAAGCCACTTACTCAGGCTGCCCCATTGCCCAGCACAGAGAACTGGCACGGGATCTATGGAGAATGGAGGCCAATAAAGCTGGCCAGTGCCATCCATCTCAGCAAAGCTAGGATGGCTCTCAGCAGTGGTTGGCAAAGCAAGGCTGCCCAGATGTTGGTGCTCAACTCCTGATTCTCAGATGAGTCATCCCCAAACTGTAGTCACCTCCTGTGACGCTCCAGACAGATTGCAGCCACATCCCCTGGCTTTCCCTCTAACACAAGATCCAGGACCAGGCAGCCTGTCTGCTTCCTCTGTGGGCTCACATCTGCTCTGCTCCTGGACAACTGAGGGGCAGAGAAGGCATCCCTTAGAGAGATTCCATGGCTAAGTGTGTACATCACTGTCATTAAGCATGACACCCCTGCTCTGACCAGCAGGAAGACTTTGGGAAGTTGTGACACATGGAGCCCAGAGCCCCTTCCTTTTGACTACTGCCTGAATGTCACCTACTTCTGCTGTGATGGCATTCTCATTTAAAGTTGGAGTCATGTCTTATTCCACAGATTTTTGGAATGGTCAAGTAGTCCAGAGCGGTGTCAAAACTTGCAAAGGGAATGCATGTGTCTGTGGGAAAATGAGAGGGTATTATACCCATGCCAATGTTGAACCCCTCTCATCTCCAGGAAGTTCATCCTTTTATCTGACCTAAATCTCTTTCAGTGCTGTTGAAGCCATTGCTCTCTGTCCACCCACAGATCTTGACCGCTATTAGAAAGTTCATTCTGGTCTCTTCTCTGCTGGTTGTGTGGCCAGGATAAGATTGTTCTGTGACCCCACTTTAAATATCAGAGCCTAGGGAATGATTTTCATCCTTGCCAGTTAGTTCCATCTGCCTTAATTACATTTTCAATCTTGTCACTTACTGTCAACTTGTGTTTCCTCTAACAGCTGAGAATGCTCACGAGGGACTGGGTGTGGGGATTCCCTGTCCTTCCTGGGCTACTCCATCACTGAGAACTGGTAAATTGCTGTCCCATGCCCTGAGGCATGATGAATAACCAACTGACTAAGTCTCCACCCCCACCCTCTACCCTAACACCCTCTACCTCAACAGTGCTGGTGTGGCTGCTGCCCAGCCGTCTGTCCACCGGACTGCTGACTGGCCCTGGGTTTCAGGGTGACCTGGCACTTGTGTCCAACACACTGCAGGAATCTGGGAGTCTACCAGTCTGCCGTGTGCTGGGCACCTGCTCAGCTGGCCTCACGTCTGGCTTCAGCTCTTTCTGAACTTCTGTGAGAATACTAACAGTTTATTGTTCCCTTGAAGTCTGTGCACACTCTTCTACCCAAGGGCTTGAAGGTCTAGATCACAGGCCTGAGGGAAGACTCAGGACAAGGTCCCAGAAATCAAATGAAGGGTAAAGGTGACTCAAAGGAAGAAATTACATCTATATCAGCATAGCCCCAAATTTTGCTTTGCTATTTGAGCAGAGCATAAGAAACCAGACAAGCACAGCCAGTGTTTGCTTCATGCCCCCTTTGCTATCAAACCACTCAGACTCCAGCCCCTTAGATGAACCTTGTCCAGACTAAGTTAAACTATGTATGACCCAAGGCTGAGGCCAACCTTGTCACAAGCTGGTCACTATGCTGAGCTAATTTCTATCCTGCCCAGGATGATTTTCATACCCTGAAGAGTCCCACTGATCAAACCTTGACCTTGGTATCTGAATGCACATCCTAACATCTGCTCTGACCGGTGACAAATCAAGAGAGACCAGTTGACTGAGTGTGGGCCAGCCCCTGGATCTGCATGCAGGTTCACAGGGTAGTCTTTAGTTCCTAGGCTACAGGTGAGCTAAAGGCACCATTGAAGGAGAGAAGCCATGGGGCAGAGTAAGCAGGGGTGAGACAAGGTTCAAACCTTTTCATGAATGTGTTTTCTTTCTCCTCAACACCACCTTGTAAAACCATCCTAACCCCATTTTCCCATCTCCCAGGCCACCTTGCCAGTCTCCAAGTTGCTGGACCACAGCACCCACAGTCCTGGTTTCCTGTAGGCCCTGCCTTCCTGTGCCTTCCTTCTTCTGACCACAAGTGGCCAGCAGTACTGACCAACAGTGGCTAAGGTTGGAAGCAAAGCAGGCTGGCAAGTTGACATGGCTCTGGAGTACAGACAAGAAAGACCTTCCCTGGAAAGCCTTTTTCCTCTTCTCCATCCCCTGCAATGCGATATCTCTTCCAGGAAGTCTCCCCCAACACCGCTGCCCCCCTCAGCTCCGTCCCGCTGTATTGAGCAGATCTACTGGCACAGGCCTCCTGCAGTTTTAAATACTGCTTTGTCTGTCCATGAACTATTTCTTTGCTATGGATGGCTGAGCTAAATTGGTCCTCTGGTGACATCAATACTGCACATGCTGGAAGTGACACCTCTCAGACCGTATCTTACACTTCTCAGAGGTGCATGGGGACAGTGGCTCAGCAGTTCAAACAGTGACCTCAACAAGGCAGAAGTTCATCACTCATCCACTCATCCGCACAAAGATCTCGGGTTCTGCGGCATTTCTGGGATCACCTGACATGACCTGACCTTATCAAGCAGCTAGCGGAAAGGAGTAGCAGTGATTACTATCAGGAGTATTCAGCATGGCCTCTCTCCACCTACACGTCATGCTTTCGATGGATTGCAAAGCTTAGGAGCTTCTGGGATGTATTGCTCGGACTCCTTTGCCACAAGGCTCTGGTCAGTGGGCTGCATTCACTGCTCTGCAGAAGACAAGAAGAAGGTTAGGCCCCCTTCCTTTAGGCAGCAGACATATGTGCTCCTGGCAGTTACCCCAGGAGTTACCTCTTTCAGCCTCCTGTCTGGCTACCTTGCATCCAGGTCAGATATTTCCTAGGACTTCCTACAACCTTATGCTTCTAGCCCAAATAATGACCTGATTGTGTTGCTATAATTGTTTTAACCTGGGGTGTGTGGGGATGTGGTGTGGTGTGGTATGGTGTATATATTCATGTGTGTGAGTGTGAGCACATGCATGCCATGACACATGTGTAGAGGCCAGATGTTAGGTCTCCACTCCATCATGTGAGGCAGGACTGCACACACCGGGATAGCTGGCCTTTGAGCTTCTGGGATTCTCCTGTCTCTGTCTTCTATCTCTCCAAAGACATACTGGGACTACAGACATGTACATTTCCATGTCTGGCTTACATAAGTTCCGGGGATGCAAACTCAGATTCTCATGCTTACAGGGCAAGCGTTACCCATTAAGCCCTCTCCCTGGCTCGTCGTTTTATTTCATGACCCTTGATCCTTTATATTAAATCCCTTTCTGCTTGGAAAACCTAGAACAGGATCTTCTTCTTGTCCTGCGCCCACACTGTTGGGAGACATTTGCCTTGCCCTCTTTCTTGGTCAGAATGCAGCTCAGGATCATATCCAGAGAGGCCAGGAAATGACTTTTATTCTGAGAAGACATGGACTCATCTGACAGGCAGGCAGACTAGCTCCAGAAGGATGTCCATAGAAGAACAATAGCCACCCATCTCAGGTGATAAACTCTATTCAGAAGCCTGTGAGAGCTGCCACTGGCTCTGCAGCATCCCAAGGCCGCACAGCTACTAGGGTTCCATGATTCTAGAATCCCACCTGGAAGCCCACATTTGTCCACATCACCAGCTTCTCAGCTACTGATGCTCTAACCATGATGTGGATGTGTAAGAGAGATGAGAGAGGCCTTGGGGAGAGACGTCGAGCCACCACATTCACTGGGCTGTCCCCTTGCCCTGTACTAACAAGGACCTATGATAGGCACTTGGAATGCCATGACAGCTCAGATGGGGTCACTGTTCCCCAGGAACTCGTAGCCTTCCCAAACACAGACCCACTTTGGGCCCATTAGCTTACATGCCCAATCTGGAGCCCACAGGCTGCATGCATGCAGCCAAAAATGCCTAGGAATGTTGTCCAGACTACAAAACTGTGAAGTTAAAATATGAATTTTTGACCTGCCTCTTTCCATTAACTTTACTGCATGGTGTTCTCAAGTGTGAACTTCGTAGATGATAGAGAGTGTCCTGATATGGTATTCAATCCATTAAGGCTCTTGCCATGAAACCTGATACCTGACTTCCATTCCCAGGGTCCACGTGGTAGAAGGAGAGAAACAACTCCTGAATGCTATACTCTAACCTACACACACACACACACACACACACACACACACACACACACACAGTAGTACACGCAACCTCCCACCCCCATCCTGTGACCCAAATAATACATTTTTTAGAGGTTGGGCATACCTGCTAAGGGCTATTTGCATTTCTCCCCTTTGGAAAAAAAGACATGTTTTGCCTCTGAGATCCTGAAGCCAAATATGGGACATCTTCCCAGACCTCCAGGCAGAAGGAGCTACCCCTCAGACTCTCATTCAACTCAACACTGGCCAGGAGAGTGGCAGTTAGTCTGTCTGAGTCCCTGTCTGTCCCATAGACCCTCAAATGTCAAGTCTTACATTATCTCAGACCCAGGCCCACCCTCCCACCACATTCCAACTGAGCCTTTCTCAGATCTTCAGGCTTCTTGCCTCTGACTCCACAGACAGTCCTCCTCCTGGAAGACATCCTCCTCCCTACCGTCCTGGCCCCACCAGCTGGTATCTCCCCCAAGCAGCTTTCCCCTGCCCCTTGAAAATGAGCAGAGGATTCTCACCCCCACCTCAGGCCCTCTGCTTTCTCCATCACTCTCATCTCAGTCATAGGGACCTGCAGCGGCCAGAACAGGTTGAAGGTGCAGCCTCTTGGCCCCGCCAGGACCTTCCTAGTATGAAGACGCAGACCAACAAGGTTCCCTGATGATTTCTCTGCTCATGAAGGCTCTGAGAAGGATGCTAGTGTAGGCTGGAACTCTCTGCCTGAATACTTTGATTTCCCACTGGACAGACTGTGTGTGAGCTTGTTCTGAGAGCACAAGACAGCATTCACGTTCTTCTCATCCCTCCTGCCTTCTCCAATAGGTTGCTTGATGTAGCCAATATAAACACAGGACATCTCATTAAACCCAAATTGCAGGTGAATGATGAATAAATTTGTGTGGGGGAGGGAGGGGTCCAAATATGGCTTATACAATATTGATAATATAGTTGCACTGAAAAAAAATAAATCAGTTGTTGCTCTGAAATTCAAATTCAATTTACATCTGATTCGTGTACAGTTACATTTAATTTGTGTTTTCTCTACAACCCTCCCCCAGCCCCTGTCAAGACCCCTGAATCCATAAGAGGCCTTTCAAACACACTTGTTGAATGAAGGCTGATTGGAGGAGCAAATGGGAGTCTTGGTGATAAATCAGAGTGGCTTGCCCACCTTGCCTGCTTCCTGCCATTTCTGCTAAAATAAAACTAGCAAGAAGTTCTTTCAGACTCTGGCCTCAGTAAGCAACCGTGCCTGTTGGGAGAGATGTTGCCATCACTCCAATGGCCTCAAACACAGCCAAGCTAGGCATTTCTAGTATTTGTATATGTCAGTAATTCCTTTCTATTGCTCAGATCCATCTGGGTTTAGCACATTAGCGCCGACAACATTCTATAATAATCATGTTATTACTATTATTATCACCGCTGTTGATATTGTTACAGTATAGTACTCTATGGATCACTGTGATTATTTTCCCTGCAGACAATTGTATGTTCTTGTCAGTGATTTTATTATAAGAGTGAAATCCAAACCCTTCCCCAGGGGTCAGAGTGACAGCTTCCTGGAAGCTCCACCTTCCCCTCAGAGATCAGAAAGGGACCAACCGAGCAAGTGCTAGGGACTTCTGGGGGACAGAGGTGCAAGGCTTACTCCTCCTCCCACGTCTTGGACAGCACTTACCAGAATATAGTCCTTGGGCTGGCAGTGTTGACACCTCCTGGGTGCTGATTACAAATAAAAATTCTTGGATTCCTAATGGCCAAACCGATAGCTGAGGCTCTGAGGGTGGCCAACTAGCTGCTGATTCGACTGTCTCAAGATCTGGGGGATCATCTAGTTGGACTCTGGAGGACATGGACTATTCTAGTGAGATGACTACAATTGTACTGTGTTCATCAGGATCTTGGGGGTCAGAGCAAAGGGATTGGAGGAAAATATATTGGAGAGGTGGGTGGCTTTAGTGCCAAGACCCCATTGTCAATGCCTTCCTTCAGTTTCAGTCTCCACACTGACAATGAATTTCCACCAGATAAACAGAGGAAGAATGCCAAGGTCTTGGGTGGGCTAGGGAATGGCTCAGTGGGGAAAATGCTTTATGAAAGCATGAGAGACTGAGTTCAGATCCCCAGGAAATAGGTAAGACTGGATGCACAAGCACATGCTTGTAATTCCAGCATTTGTACAGCAAGATGAGAGAGAGAGAGAGAGAGAGAGAGAGAGAGAGAGAGAGAGAGAGAGGAATCTTGCAGATCAGATAGTCTGGGGTCCACAGTGGTGAAGAATACAGACCCTGTCTCCAAAGATAGAAAGTAATACACACACACACACACACACACACACACACACACAC
>JADRCD010222758.1:0-17500 GCA_019843815.1 Montemys delectorum
TGGCGTGTAGCAAACCAAGGGCCCTTATTCCTTTGGGTATATTTATGGAATATACTTCATTGTATATGTATGGGGAGAAAAAAAATGACTGAAATGACTCATGTTATTTAATTCAGTAGTTGTTTAGCATTTTTAAGGGCTATGTCTCAAGTATATTCTAATCAATGTTCTGTGGAACTCTCTTCTCCCTACAAACGTGCTCAAAAACTTTGAGCACCCATTGGATCTAACATTCCATGCCATAAAAAATTATATTTTCCCTGTTTTCTTTAACACACCAATAGTTATGTTAACATTTATGGAAGAGAGTAGAAATTTCACCAGATATAGTAAATAAATCTACTTATTATTTTTTTCAGTGACTTTTCTCTCTTGAGTTTCAAAATTATTATCCTTTTGCTCTTTATATTGAACAAGTGTGGTGACCTATGGGGAGCTTAATAGCTGGGTGTGTCTTTAATGCATCATCAAATGTGGGGCCAAGTAGCTATGGAGCCATGAGGAGCAGGCCTGAAGCAAGTCTAATCTCAACCCTGGAAATCTTGTCCTGAGGATGGCAAGAGTAGGATTGCCACACCCTCTACCCTAGGCCTGCAAGTCTCTTTGTACCCAGACCCATGCTCCCACCTTTGCCTCACCAGTCTGAGCTTGATAGCCAGGTTAAGCTTCCTTCCCCCTTATAAGGTCATGTTTACCAGCACCTGGAATGCAAAAGAAACAGCACCTTAGCCCTGGAATGCTGACTCATGCAAATGAAGCATCCCCAGCACCATGAGCCCAGCCAATGATATACACTCACCCGAAAGCCTCTACCCACGCCTCGCCTCAAACATTTAAAGAGCCTTTGTGTTTCCTCAGTTAAAGGAGCTGCTCAATGAAGCCTACCTCTGCTCCATATTGTGTTCACCAGATGCCTGTGGTCTCTCCATCACCTATTGCTTTCCAACCTTGCTTTCCCTCCCAGGTCACAGGTCTGATCCAGGGCATCTTGCCATTAAGGGAGGGGGGATTGGGTGGAACTGACAATCAAGCCTGAGTTGTCCTCTTTTGGCCTTTTGGGGTGCTTCCTATGTGATAATTATTAATATTTTTGAATCAATACAATAACCCCTAGCTTATACATATTGTGTTATATCACAGAGATGTGTTTTAGTTCAAATAAAAAATTATCATTTACAAATCGTGGTTATACAATTAATCTCACACTTCTGCCTGTAAATGCATTTTTTCACTTGCCTAAAATATTTCTAAGTTACCTGAAATATTCTTTAGACATTGAAGGTTAATTTTATTCTCAAAAACAAATAGTTTGAAATAAGCAGAATTTTGTATTCTGTCTAAGATCATTACATCAAACACCTACTTCTGTTCCATTTAAAGATAGCACTGTTCTGTAAGTTCGAAGGCTATGAAACTATATCTTAATAAATTCATATTTTACAAAAAATTAGAATCTATTTTTATAAAGAACACATATACAAAAGGACCAGACAGAAATATGCCAAATTTAAAATCATTGTAGAAAGGCATAGTCAATGTGATTTACTTTTAATTTTCTTCTTTTGTTTTCTATATTTTCTGATTTTTCTAAAATATGCATTTAAAGTGAGTTTTATCTTACTGGAGTCCAGACACTGAGAAAATTGGAGATTATGACAGATAGGCTGTGTCAGAGGCTGTTAGATTATTGTGGACCTCTTTATCACACACAGACACACAGACACACACAGACACACACACACACACACACACACATACACACGCCAAGAAAGGCTGTAAAAGTTTAAAGGGATAATCAGTGATCTGTGCATCATAGGTAGGCAAAGCTGTGCTAAATAAATAAATAAATAAATAAATAAATAAATGGAAAGGCTGTGGCTTAATATAGTTATTAAAGGGTCTTCTACTACAGACAGGACCCCAGGTTAGAGAATGCCTCCTATGGAGAGAGACCCTCGGGCAGAGCATACCTGTCCCTTGAGTAAGTTGAGCCTGGAGGCAGAGTGTGGTAGCCACAAAAACTTAAAAGGAAAAGAAAGGCTCTCCAGCCGCTGCTCCGCCCACCTGATACTAATGTGCTCCTGTGTGCCTCCACCTTCCTTCCCTCGTCACCTGCAGAGAGCCGGCTTTGGAAAGGAAACATTCTTATTAAAACTGTTCAAAAGGCAGAGAACGCCTGGAACAAAGTAACTGTAACTGTAAAATGTCCTGAAATGCCAATTAGAAATTGCAATACTGGAGTTTTATTACAACTAACTCCTCCTTAATTATCAATCAATGAATTCTGCTGGAGAAAAAAAAGAAGCCCCATAGTCTCTGTTGGGAAATTGATGCTAATTATTTTCTGTTAATTAAGTCTGTTCTGGGATTCAGATGTGCCATCCTTCAATTAAGAGATTGACGCATCAATGCTAACATAATGTTCAGTGCCCCCTTCTTAAGGCTTTATAACCAGCGATAATCAAGCAGTGCCTGTTCCTTTAAATCTCCTGAATAACCATGTTTTATCTGCAAAGGAGAAATGTATACGTAGGCAATAATATGTGTACTTAATATGTTACATATTAGGGCCTTCCAATGCTTAAGGACAACCTCTTTGAAATTTTGTGGCTCGGTTTCATGACTTTATTAAACAAATATTAAATACAGTATTGAGATGGGTACTTATCTATGGCATAAAAACCTCAGGTACAGGATGATTAGATTTTCTTGGGACTCTCTGATATGCATAGTGTAGTATATTTCAGGAAATTTGTGAGTCAGAGCAACTACTTGACAATTATTTCACCAAATTGTGGTTTTAATTACATGTTGTACTTCTTCCTATACAGCTTAAAATACAATAAGTATAACTTCGTGGTCCCTAACCTTTCTCTTATTCTTTCTCAGAGGGAACAAGGTTCACTACAAAATGGTTCTTTATGAGTGATCAGCAGGTTTGGCTTCAACATGCATGATGGGGGATGGAGTCTCAAAAGGTCTTCGACCTAAGGTGGCGAACAGAGTGAGATTCCCAGGCCCCAAGAACTGTGAGCAACAACTTGTTTATAAGTGGTCTTTTTAACAGTCCATGACATTCTGGTATAGCACCCCAAATGAACTAAAGTGAGGCTTATCTGCTCACATCATGATATCTTAGTCAAAAGAGGGAAGAAACTCTGAGCTGAGTACCACAGCCCTGTCAAAGTATGAAAGATGCAGGGAGACTGTGGGATAGTAACACATAAGTGAATAAATGGTTACTAACTTGAAACCTAGAATTGGTAAGTACCTGGAGTTAATGATTGACGCAAGCCAACCTGACTCCACACCTTGCCAGAGTTCTATCTCAACTGTGCTACTGTTTATAGCCTTTTCTATACCATACTGTGGTAATCCACTGAGCTAAGCACCCTACTGCAGGGACAGTTCCTCTAGGGTTGAAAGTTTGACTCACTTATAGCAAAATGGCTAAATCAATGTCAAGTCATAGGATCCAGCATAGTTGGAAACTGTTTGGACATTTCAACTGCCTTAACCTATAAGTCAACTTCTTTCACTAATTTAGAATATGAGCCACATACTAATAACCATGCCAGACTTTGGAAGTATAGCCCCTAGAAAGACACAAATTGTTTCTATCCAAATGAATCTGGGCAGTTGTGGTACACGCCTTTATTCCCAACACTTGGGAGGTGGAGGCAGGCAGATCTCTGTGAATTCAACACTGGCCTGATCTACTGAGTTAGTTCTAGAACAGCCAAGCCTATACGAAGAGACACTGTAGCCAAAAAAATCAAAAAAGAAAAAGAAAAAAATTTCCATCCAAATGAAACTTATACTTTAATAAAAGCATGAACTCAGTCAACAAGTTGTAGGAGCTCTGACTCTTTGCTGCTGTGTTTGAGGATTTAGTCTCTGTATGGGGAACATCTAACAGACTCACACAGTATAATTCATCCCCGCGCCCCTGCTCCATGTTTGTTCAAAGCATTTAAAGAGAGAGTGGAGGAAAAGTAAGGGTTTCATGCCTCCAGGTGAATAGCTCCAGGAAGGAGGCCCCTCATCAGTGCCTGCCGTGCACAGATACAGAGCAAAGAGCAAATGTGGCAAGACAGAGACAAGTCAGAGCCTGCTGCTGAGCACAGAGATCAAGCAGGACTGAAGCAAGGAGGGCTTTGTCACTATGTCCTAGGCCCTCCTAGCTGCGTGACAATCTGTAGGTGTACAGACAGTCTCATCTTTATGAAATGTAAGTAATCCCTTCTATGTCCTCTGAAAACATATTGATAGAAAGGAAAGCTCAGAAGCAAAACTCAGCGTCCCCAGTATAGCATTACCCACTGACTCCATACCCGGAAATGTGCCTACTGCCTTGTTGGTCCAACTGGCAGAAAAGCGATGCCTTCCTTTTTCCATCCTTTCTTTCCTCCTGCAAATAAACAGAATGTATTTCACCTGTGATAGGTGATTATGTGGCTTCCACTCAGCCCTTGTAATTTATTCATACCTCCCGGCATTCATGAGTCATGGGTCTTTTACACTTGTCAGAGAAACCTAATCCTTACCCTTCATGGGCCAGCTCTCCTAAAGATGGCTGAACATGTAATTGCCTTGAAGTGTAAAATATTTCCCACATTATTTATTACAGAAGTGCCTGCTAGCACCTTTGTGGTTGAGGAGGTTGTGTCAGCATTTTCATTATAAACCCCTATTTCCAACAGTTAAGGAAAAAAGAAGAAGAAGAACATGTGCTCCAGGCTGAAACCCAACACATGGAAAATAAGTCCAGAAGGGAACTTTCTACTACTTCTAAAATAAATAAATAAATAAATAAATAGGTTAGCACATTTTTAAAGTTATGTGGCTGAAGGGGGTGGGGAGAAATGTCATAAAATGAACTTTTAAAAGTTTCCTTTTGTGCTTTGAAGTTAGAAGATTAAGAGAGTGGCATGGTAAATATACTCACTGGGCCCTTAGGATGGCGACCCTGATCTGTTAGGGTTATCCTGTTCTATGAGGGCTACCCTTCTGTTCTCCCGAACCTTAAGAAGCAAAAGGAATAAATAGAGCTTTGCCCACTTCAAATCTAGAAATACCCTCATGAAATGAGAGAATCTATTTGAATGAAAAACTGTAACCTAAAAATTGGAAATCTGGCAGTCCTCCTGAGTGACTGGGGTATGGCATGTGTTTAATGGGGCTGTCTAAGTTTCCAATAGGAGTAGTTGATATAAAATGAGTTGTGCCTCAAATATCCTCACTTCAGATTTGTAATTTACCAAGCATGAGGCTAAGAAATCAACCAAGAACAACACAAAGCCATGAGCCTTTGTGTTCCCCTTTCTATAAGACATCACCACCATTCTATGGGCATTGTAATTTAAAAGTGCAGTTTACTTCGAAGCAAGCACAGCACACTGGCACATATCTTTAATCCCGGAACTCTGAAGGCAGAGGTAGGTGAATCTTTATGAACTGGGGGCTGCATGGTGAGCCCTTGTCTCAGATAGATAGATAGATAGATAGATAGATAGATAGATAGATAGATAGAAAGATAGATAGAAAAGTAGATAGGTAGATGGACAGATGGATGGTAGACAGACAAATACCACAGTTACTCAAGAGATCCTATTAATGAGTGCTTTAGTTAGGGTTTCTACTTCAGTGACAAAACACCAGGCCCAAAAGGGAAGTTGAGGGTGGGGGTTATTTGGCTTATACTTCCACATTGCTATTCATCATCAAAGGAAGTCAGGACAGGAACTCAAATAAGGCAGGATCCTGGAGGCAGGAGCTGATACAGAGACCGTGTAGTAGCACTGCTTACTGGCTTACTTCTCATAGTTTGTTAAGCTTGCTTTCTTATAGAAGCCAGAACCACCAGCCCAGGAGCAGTATCACTCACAATGGACTGGATCCTTTCTCCTTGACCACTAATTATGAAAATGCATTACAGCTGTATCTCATGGAGGAATTTCCTCAGCTGAGACCTCTTTCTTCTCTGATGACTCTAGCTTGTGTAAAGTTGACACAGAAAATCAACCAGTACAACTGTCTCCTTATTAATTTGACACACAAACACATCACTATTAAGCCACAACCCTTCCTTTCTTATTCATCCCCAGGATCTCACATTAAAAACACAAATAAATTTAGAAGTCACATGGTCTTTACAAATTCAAACACATTAGAAAATTCAGTCTCTTTAAAATAACCAATCTCTTTTCAAATCCAGTCTTTTAAAATTCAATGTTTCTTAACTGTGGGCTCTAGTAAAATATATTTTTACTTCAATAGGGAAAAAATCAGGGCACAGTCACAATCAGATCAAAATAAAATCAAACACCAACATTCCAATGTCTGGGATCCACTTATGATCTCCTGGTTTCCTCCAAAGGGCCTTGGCTCACCTCTCTATCCTAGCTTTCTGTAGCAAACAGCTTGGCTTCTAGGCTCCTGGTGGCTCCACTCCACTGCTACTGCTCTTCTTGGTGGTCATCCCATGGTACTGGCATCTCCAGTCTTCTGCTGCAACTGAGCCACACTTTCTCTAGTAGCCTCTCATAGGCCCTTTTCATGGTGCCAAGCCTTGACTTCTTTGCATGAATCCTTCAGTCCTAGGCCTTCAACTGCTGCTAAGGCTGTATTTTCACTAATGGTCTCTCACAGTGCCAAACCTCGGGTGCTCCCCATGAGCCCTTTGTGTTTTCAGAACAAGTACCACCTGGGTGAATCTTACACATTACCAAACCCAGTTAACAGAATGGTGTATAGCTGTGGCTGCCTTTGGAACACAGTTTTTCTGTGTTCTCAGAAAACACTTCCCAGTACTTCAGTAATGCTGGCCTGGTTTCATATAACCACTAATTTCTTCTTTTTAATCTTAATATTTTCAGCATATTTGCTCATAAACATTCTATTCTGTAAGTATTTATAAATAAATGAATAATTCTTTATATAAAAAGATGCTAATATAAATGTTAATGATTATTTAATCAATGTTGCCTTTTCAACTTCAGTATTCTGTTAAGATAAGCAAATTTGAAATATTAATTTCACATATATGTATATTGTTGATGTGTGCATACATTTTAAATAAATGTAAGTCTTAAGAGACTGAAGTAGATTTTCAATTTCTTACATGGTTGGAAAATCTTGTCTTTTTTTTATTTTTATTTTTTTATTCACTGTGCATCCCAATGATAGCCCCTGCTCTTTTTTTTCAGGCCCACCCTTACAAGTCCCTCCCCTCGCACATGTGGCCGCTGGATGGCTACAGAATGGGCAGCTACAGAACCCAACCCTTCTGCTTAGAGAAGCAGTGACTCCCCTTGGGTACCACCTCACCCTAGGGCACCTAGTCCCAGCTGGTGTAGGCACATACTTTCCCACTGAGGCCCAACCAGGCAATCCAAGTAGGGAGGAAGAGGATCCAATGGATGGAAACAGAGACAGACACAGCTCCGATCCTCTTGTTATGGGAACCACATGAACAGCAAGTTGTACATTTCCTACAAATGTGTAGTGGGTCTAAGTTCAGCTGCTGCTTGTTCTATGATTGGTGGCCCAGGCTCTGTGAGCTCCCATGGTCTCAGGTTAGTTGACTACGTGGGTCTTTTTGTGGTGTGCTTGACCTCTCTGCCTTGCTCACTTCTGTATACCACTCTTCCACAAGATTCCTCAGGCTTCACCTGATGTTTGGCTGTGGCTCTCTGCATCTGCCTCCAGCTGCTGTTGGGTGTAGTCTCTCAGGAGGTTCCTGTTTGTGAGCATAGCAGAGTATCATTTATAGTGTCGGGGGTTGACTCACTTGCATGGGACAAGTCTCAGATTGGGGCAGTAATTGATTGGCCATTCCCTCAGTCTCTGTTCCATCTTTACCCCTGCATATCTGCAGCCAAGACAAGTTTGCGGTTGAATGTTTTATGAGTAGATTGATGTTCCCATCCCTCCTCTGGAAGTCCTTCCTGGCTACTGGAGGTGGAAATTTCTGTCTTTATATCCCACTCTGGTAGGAATCTAAGCTCAGGTTACCCCCCTCCCCCATAGACTTCCCAAATCCTCTCCCATCCTAGGCTTTGAGTTAGTCACCAGAGATGCATCCCCCAATCCTGCCAATTTCCATTCTCACTCTCAGGCTTCCCTCACCTTTTTCACATGATCACTTCCCCGCTCCCTTCCCCTCTTCCTCTTCTCTCCTACCCAGTTCCCTAACTCCATCCACCTCCAGATGACTATGTAGTTTCCCCTTCTGAGATTCATGCATCCTCCCTTGGTACCTCTTTATTATCCAGTCTATTTGGGTTGTGGATTGTAACATGGTTATCCTTCTCTTTGTAGCAAGATTCTGCAAACACATGGGTCAATTTAAATACAGCTTTAGGAAACACTTGCATTTTGCATCACTTAGTTGAGATGTAAACAACTCTCAGATAGCTTCCCCTGGTACTGAGGGTACAGTAACAGGAAACTGTAGGTAGCACTCTACACTCATTCAGAGTAAGGAACCATGCTTGGGACACTGACCAGAGGACATGAATGGACAGAGGATAATGCAAACGGATGTCTCCAAACATCATAGCTTCTTCTCCAAGTGGTCAATTTTGTATGTTCCCTAAAGTTATTTAATATTTTAATACAATTTAGCAATAATTGACTAACTCCTCACGGAGTGCTGATGACTTTACAAGCACAATAAAAAACAACTTTGAAAGAAGCAATGCCTTCTGTCCTTATTGTAGAAATACAAACCCATCCACATGGACCCCTAAAAGACATCCATATTAAGTCCATGTAATCTGTCAATGTTGTACAGAAAGCAGGTATTCGTAGAGATACTAAATTAGGAATCCTGAGATAAGATTACTCTGCATCATCTTCAGGATGGCCCTACCTGACATTAGCATCTTTCCTCCCTTTTATCATATATCTTTATATATTATTTGTATTAACTATTTGGTAATTTCATATAATATTCCCTGATCACCCTTATTTTCTAGTCCTCTCAGGTCTGCCCTTCCACCCTTGTAGCCTCTCCCAAAAAAATATTTTTAAAAATCTGATTTGTGCTGCCTGGGTAGTCACTAGAGCATGACCAAACTCCCAGTGGCCTGTCCCATAAAGAAAAGTGAGTCCTTTCCCCACATCCTCCAGTAGCCATCTATTGTAGAGACTATACTTGAGCATCCTTATCACTTTTTATGAGTTCTCTTTGATAGCTTCCTGTTTATGTTATTGCTTTGGGGGAGGAGAAGTTGTCATCGAAGCCTCTTCTCTCTCTCTCAACTGTGAGACTTTAGTCATCAACACCACTGTAGAAGAAGTTTCCTTGTCCTTAAATTCCACAACCATATGGATCATGGATGTTCACATGTCTCCTGGCAGCAGCCCGTCTCATGGATGTCAACATGGATTCAGGGGGAAGCACAGATCACAGATATCCACATGGTCTTGAGTAGTAATACAGCCACAGACATCAATACTGTTCCACCTGCAGCAGGACCATGGACCCCAGCAGCAGCACAGACCACAGACATCAACACTGCCTCCAGGACAACATGGGCCATGAATACAAACGAGGTCCTGAAGGCAGCCTCGATCACAGACGTCAACATGGTTTCATGTGGCAGCACATGACATCCTCATGGACATCCTCATGGCCTTTGGCAGTAACATAGGCCTCAGACACTGACATGGTTCAACCTCTGTCAACAGCTTATGAAATGCTCCATTCTTCCATCTTTCCCACACCTCCACTGAAAATTCATTTGACACAGTCACATTGGAAACTGCTGCTCATTACTCAGTTTATATATTGCCCATACAGTTCTCCATGCAAATACTCCTTACCATGAGCTATTGGTCTGGCTTAAAGACTCTGGTCTCTGAAGGACCACAAATACTGGACCATTGCTGATATTTCATCATCACAGCTATGCTTCAAGTTTTCATCTTTGGTGGTGAGGATGTGCTATTGGATGTGGTTCTATAGCACCAGCTCCTTCTCATGGTCCAGTGGCTCATGGATGTAATAGATGTTGCAGTTAACCTACTCAAAGCGCCTGATCTGGAAGTGGATGCCAGCCAAGTCAGGCTCTTCTGGTCCCATTACAAGAGTCTTTATAATAGGATTGAACAGACACATCTCTGAAGAAAAACACAAAGGAGAAGAAGAGCAATGTGATAATGGAGTCAGAGATTGTACGGATATGACTATATGCCAATGAAAGCCTGTAACCCCTAGAACCTGGGAGATGTAGAACATGGAATCTTTTTTAGAGTGTCCAAGCAAACATTGCTCTGGGTCACTTTCATTTCAAACTACTGACCTCCAGTTCTATGAAACAATCAGTTTACATAGTCCTACTCTACCAAATCTGTGATAGTTTCTTTTAGCCACAGAAGACTAAATTGCAGTGGAGAGACAGGATTAATGTTCCAATTATATTAAATATTAAAATCCATGGTAAAGGTTGAGTAGATGGAGCAGGGGCAGGTAATTCCTCAAACCCACAGATCGATTCAAATGTTGGTTTTCCCACCAATGGGATATAGTTGCACACACCTATAATTCAGCACTGAAGAGGAATCAAGTTTGAGGCCAGACTAAGTTACAAAATTAAGCTCCAAAAAAACCCAAACCAAAACAAACCAAAACAAACCAAAACAAAACAAAAAAACAAATTTCAGCTATACAAGCAAAATCATTATTTTCAAATTATGGTTAAAGTGATCCATGCCATAGGAGGTGTGTCTCGAGGCAGTAGCCAATTTTAATATTTAGTTTTCGGATTGAAGCTGTCCTTTACCTATAAATTACTTCCAAAGTGTTTTTAAAAGGCCTTTAAATGTTTCATAATAGTCTTTCAAATAACCTTTAGTAAAACCAAATATAATTAAATGCAAAAAATTGAAAATGTTCCTCAAATAGATATACTGTCTAGTGGTAAGAAATAACACTTTTTGGTACAAAAAGAGAGACTGTGGTTGGAGAGTTCAACAGTGATATTTGAAGATAATATTAGAGCTTGAAAGATGAGTCATTTGGTCATTATAATAGGTGTTCAGATGCCAAGTATTACTTTCATAGTTGAAAAAGCTTCCAATCTCTTCAAATGAGGTTTGTGTCCTTTAAGAAGTATACAGAAATTTAATTAAAAGGCAAACAGAAACTCATCTTTCCTTAACTACAGTTTAGGAAATCATTCAATCATTCAATCATCAATAGTCCTCTCTGGGGAAACAAACAATGCCTTGAAGCAATTCATCTAGAAGTCAAACTTTTGAGAGAATAGAGGATTTTGGTAAATCAAGTTTTACAGTATTTAATGATAAACCTTGTCCTATTTTAACTTTTGTTGTCAGAAGCTTTTTCAGAGTATATTGTCTTTTATAAAAATTCACACACAAACACACACACATACACAGATTCATTCTATAAGTTCTGCTCCTCTAGATAACCCTGACTAATGTGTCCAATAATCACAGAAGTGTAGTTTCACCAACGATATTAAGGATGAGTGACTCTTTGTAAGTTGTCCTACACAATCATCTCCACTTTATTCCACTGTTCTTTGTCAAGGCTGATATTTTCTATCTTCCACAAAGAAATACCTGTTAATTTTGTTCTTGTGTTTTTATGATTATTTCCCCTTGGCCAAGTGGACAAGTTGTGCCTATTCTTCCTATCCTCAAGTCCACATCTTGCTTATTTCCCTTTTGCTGAGCTCCTTCCACACACCCCTCATGCAATTTAGCCAAAGCACCAATGACATTCCAATTAGCAGCATCTTATTGAGTCAGATGTAGGAATTTTGTCTCTTCAAGATAATTTATGAGACATATTTAGAGTCACCTTGAGGACAAGGACAGTGTCTTTATCTATGATCTTTAGCCTTCATCTCTATCTTGAGTGAAGTCAGATGCATACTCCACATTTCTTATATACAGATGATGGATTTCAGTACATTCGATTTAACTACAGTATTTACCTACAATCTCTTGCAATGTGGAAACCCAGAGATCAGAAAGGATGATTTTCTTTATTAATTAGTTCTCTTGAAAAAAGCTCCCACACCTGCTCTGAAATCCATTGTAAAGGGGTGTGACCATTTGTTATTTCACCTGTCTCTGCCACCTAAATTAAAGAACTATTTTCTTTGGCACTTGAACTTCACTCTCTTTTGGTTTTATGAAGTAATAATTACATATATAGACCTAGTTGTGGACTTCAAAATCTCTTTTGCTTTTGATGTGCAGCCAGGGATAAAAACTCCTGCCTTATGAAAACATTCAAGAATCTGGAGGCACTTGTAAAAAGGAAACCAGATTTAGGCAAGTATGTGGGCCCAGTAGTGGTTGCTGTGGAGATACACAGATTCACTACTGTATTCATACTCACTATTGAAAAATTCAGCATGCAGGAGAAAGATTTTTGGCTTACTTTTGGCTAGGTTGTAAAACATATGTCATGTGTTGCTATAGGAAAAATCTAGAGACTGGTTGATTTATAAAGAACATGCATTTATTTTTCCCAGCTCTAGAAGTTAAGATGTTGCTATTTCAATGAATTTTCTATGCTGGATAGATTTTTTTTTTAATACTTGGTTGAAAAGTCAGGTCAAAGCATGAGGCTATACCATGGCACCTATAACAAAGTACAGGTGGTTCCAATTTCCTGATGAATAGTTGGAAATCAGTTTGAAAAGTTTGAGCTGACCTGGATTCCCCACGATTTTAGATGCATGAATAACAGTTGTTCATAATTTCTTATAAATTGGTAGTTGGGAACACAGAGGATAATATTTAACTAAAGAAATCTTTAGAGTTTGACAAGTTATTCTTAAGATGGCTATGAATATGAGAAGCCCATCCCTTTGTATGAGAAAAG
Source organism: Montemys delectorum (assembly GCA_019843815.1). NCBI lineage: Eukaryota > Metazoa > Chordata > Mammalia > Rodentia > Muridae > Montemys > Montemys delectorum. The sequence continues at coordinate 12,872 of JADRCD010222758.1, forward strand.
AAGCAGTAAGTGATTAATAACAATAAACAGCAATTATGGTGTACACCACAGTACTTTGTGGTTTACATATAAGCAGCTACTTCTTACAATATCCTAAAACATCATTATTTTTGACACTTTATGAAAGAGGAACCAGCATTTATTTAACTATGGTCATTTTTCTAGTTAAGGGAGATATTGAGACATTACATCTCCCTGTATCCATTTCTCTTTATTTAGGGTACACAATTCAACTTCTACTTTCTGAACTACCCCCCAAGACTTTACTCTCAAATTCTTTCTAATGCCCTTTGTTTTTCTGTCACAGAAAATTATGTGGTCAATGGCACCATTCCTACTTTAAATCCATGGATGCAACTCCATTCTCCTTCCTCAAGAATATTCTATTTTTATTCCAATAGGTAGAGTCTAGTTACTTACAAAGAAATGAGACAAGGCAATTATGAATTTCTTCTAGAATTTGGATCCCATAAGAAGTACGTACACAGGCTGTGTACTCTATTTTCTTCCTGAGTATAAAATCTGTAGGACTGGAATGGGGTAAGAAAGGGATTTCCTATAGCTTTGTCTGTATTGCCTTTCCAGCTGTCACTATCAGCACTGCCTGGAAAGGTAGCACAGACTACCCTTGGATGGACCAAAGGTGAAGATATAAGTGAAGCTTGCATGCCTGATTGACCATGATAACACCTCTCAGAAATGTTATGCTTAAGTTGTGTGTCTTCCAGGCTAAATCAATACATGCAGTCTGTTGGCTGAGCACCTAGGTCACAGACCCTGGATCAATAGTCAGAGAGAAATAAGTGAAGAGATGCATGAGGAAAATTAACAGAAGAAATTTTATTTCCTACAACTTGTTCTTGGGAAATAGTACAAAAATTCAATTTCCTTGACCTTCCTCATGTTTTCTAGTTGGTGTTGAAATGGGGGATGATTTGAGAATAGGTACAATGAAAAATATCCACATCTAAACCCATTTTTCCCCTTCGACTCTTCCCTGATTCCTCCCAACACATCCTTCTGCCAGAAACTATCTAGGAGTCATGGCACTGAGTTTGAAAGAAAACTTAATTAATGTGCTTTCATTAACCAATTCTTTCATATGCCATCATCATTAGTCTCTTGAATATAAATATAAGAAATTGTAATGCTCCCTAGCAAGTTTTCTAACCAGTTTGCTGTAACTATAAAAAATACTTACTTAATCAACTCAAAAAAAAAAAAAGAAAGAAAGAAAAGGTTGATTTTGTCTCACAGTTTGGGAAATTCTCCTCCTGGACTGATCGTTGCTTTGGAGTCTTGCATGAGGCAGCTTACCATAGCATGAACTCATGTTGAGCATTGTGCTCCCTTCATGGCCATGGGTCAGTTAAAAAAATATATATATATATATATATATATATATATAAAACAAGAAGTTGCCATAGTTCTTTGGAGGTCATTTTGACCTACTTGTTTTGATAAGTGTAAACACAGATGAAGCTGTAGCAAAAGAGCAGATATTACCGAGGAAATTTACCTCTATGAAAATAATCTTCACATATTAGTGTGTCTCCATCCCTGATCCATGGACAGCAAAATGGATGACTCTCAAGAGTACAAGCCTTGCTTCCCCTAATCATATTCCATGGCGTGTATTTCCTAACTTCTCCTTACAACACGGAACTACCACCTCAATATTTTTATCGCCTCTCCAGTGATGGCAAGCATAGAGACGCTTTCCTCAACATGTGTACACATGCTTCATGAAACTCTAGAGGGACCCAGCAGAAGTCAGCTGTGGCGAGTTCAATGTGAGGGGACCACATCACTCAAGATTTAATAGTCTTGAGTATTAGTTACTTTTCTATTGCTGTGACAAAATACCATAACCAAGGCAACTTAGGGGAAAGAAAGGTTGATATGGGCTTATGGTTCAGGGGGACAAGAACCTAGTCACCATTACATGAAGCTGCAGTGGAAGCTGAGAATTCACACCCTGAACTATAAGTACAAAGCAGAGGAAGCAAACTAGAAATGGCAGGATCCTTTAAAACTTTCCTACAGTGACATACTATCAACAAGGTCATAACTCCCAAGGCTCTCCAAATTGTATCTTGAGCTGGTGACCAAATATTCAAATACCCGAGACAATGTGTTATGGTTCTCATTGAAACCATAACATATGTGTCATTCTTTCTCCTTTTCCACTCTGCCAAGCCTTGGTAATGAATGCCCTTGCCTACAAAGCATTCAACTTCCCAAACTCTGGACAATTTTATCTCATCTCTCACATGGCGGCTACACTTGCCAGGAACATCTCCAGAAAGAACACTGGAGTTGATGATGCTCAGCTGAGGTTATTGCTCTGCTGAATGTGACATGGAAGGTGTGTGGAGTTACAGAGTATGTCGAATCCTAAGAATCAACTGTTGGGAAAATAAAGACATTGTGTTTAGTCCAGCGTTGTTTGGGTTATTTTCTTTTGTTCTCTTAGAACTTCTTTCATTTTTTCAAGAGAAATGATGAAAAGGAATTTTAAAATAAAGTATCTCTGAGTCTTCTTGATGCTTCATTCTTTCTTGGTCAGCCTGAAGCAATTCTTCATGTGAACTGAAGCAGTGAGATCCTAGGTAACAGTGACCTGCTCTTGGGCCTCAGCAATCAAAGATGCTTCTGATAAATGCCTCCACAACCAAATGGAAGTTTCTAAAGGAATTCAGATCACATCATAAATGTAGCAGGAGGAAGAACCAGACATGTAAGTACAAAAATCCCCTTCTTCCTACTTTCTGAAGGTTCACTAACTTGAGACTCTAAGACAGACTAACAGTGGACACAGTCGCAGGAGGAAAGGCAAGCATCCCTGTTAACATGCCAACATGTAGGAGGACATATATGGGAAGCCCAAAGGACAGTCAGCTAATTGCATTTTAAATGTTTTCTTTGTTTTTAAAGATTAATTTATTTCATGTATGTGAGTACACTGTCACTATTTTTCAACAGACAAGAATAGGGCATTGGATCCCATTACAGATGGTTGCCAGTCACCATGTGGTGGCTGGGAATTGAACTCAGGACCTCTGAAAGGGCAGTTAGTGCTCTTAACCACTGAGCTATCTCTCCAGTCCCTTAAATATGGTTTTGATAGAGGAAGAGGAATGGAGGGTGTTGGTAAATTTAGAAAAGGAGTAACTGATTTTTAAAGGAGACTGGTGGGCTCAAAGTGCTGATAACCAAAGACAAAGGTCTTCTGAGCTAGAAAGGAGGTGGCACTAAATTGTCAGAGGTGATATTATATCTAAACTTCCATCAAAGTCCTTGTTATGCAAATAAAATCCTTCAGGTAATGGCCCTGAGAGGAACAGAAGACAAATCTGACCAGGTGGATATAATGACCTTTAATTTCTTCTCCAAAGATTAATTTTCTGTAGTTAATGAGATTGTAGGGAGGGGAATCTAAGGAAATTGTCTTTATTTCACAGAAACTTACTTAGGAAAGGGAAATTCAGAGGAAGATTGGAGAAACTATGCGCAATATAACAGTCATAGAGAGTATAAGAGAAAATCAAGGTAGCTTCCTTAGTTCATACTATACACCGTAACTGCAAGATACTCTGGGTATCATTTTCAGATCCTCACCATTAGTCATAAAAGAACATCAAGATATTTGTTTTATACGTTGGCACATTAGCTATTTGCTGTACTTTTCTTCTTGCCAAACTGGCACACCTTCATGGCATGTTGGCAAATAGTTTTCTTTGCTTGGCTATTTTATAATTATGCATAAGGAATTGTTAGTTTATCATCTGTCTGAAAGGCTACTTAAAAGAATCAGTCTTAAAGTATATTCAGATCCAACTCAGCTGGCAGATGTAGTGTATGAGCGGATTCCATTGTTGGCCACCAACACTATCATCGGATACTTTACCCTCTTTCTTTCATTCCATTCTCACAAAAAACCTTAGTGGCAATATTATTTTTTATTTACATATGAAAATTCAATAATCATAAATAAACTCTACAAACTCTCACTAGGGGATTAACTACAACTTTAAAGTAAAGTGCTTATAAGTGCCTTTAAAGATGACAATACCTGTGTTTGCCAATATGCATGCTCTCTTTAGGGTTAAATTTCAAGGGTACTTTGATAAAGTAATTTATTATTTACAGAAACTTTCTTCCCTCTATACTTTCTTCCTTTTGTTCCCAGAATCATGTGCATGGATGACTGAAACAAAAACATACTCAAATGTTATCACATTATCAAAATGTTTGCTTTATTGAATCATGACCATTATCAATTGGATACTTCTTTCTAGGTAAGTCATCTGTTCATTTTCTTTACTTTAACCCAGTAAAAGGGATAAAGTTATACCTATAGTATTAGAGATCACAATTTGAAAATCCATCCAAGAAAATGAGTTGGCTTTGAGGCAATAATATTGACTACTTGACTTAATACCATGAATCCTGGCAAATATTTCTAAGATAGAATAAACACAACACCAATATATTTAATATTCGGCTAACTGATACGACTAGTAACTAGATATTGGGAGTAATTCAGTGCTACTAATACCTCTGTGTTGTTGCAAGAACACTGAACTTGTCCATAAGTTTGTGAGTTTGAAGCAGAGAAGTCATTCA
>JADRCD010222758.1:20000-26980 GCA_019843815.1 Montemys delectorum
CTATTTGTGTTTTTATCTTCCTTCTTTTGAAAGAAGCAAGGCAACTTGATCCTGACAAGGGTGACTTTCTCGCTATCTACTGATGCTGCCTGTCACAGCCCCTTGGTGATGTCCTGTCTTGAGCCTGTCTGTCAGCACCATGGGCAGTAGCTCTGGCTCCAAATACTAATTTCTTTACTACCCAACTTTTTTGGTAATAGGAAATTTCTGGGATAAAAGAAGAGTATCACATTAGATGACTTAAACTAGACTGCTGATACATATAACTTAATAATAAAGTAATACATATAGCTAAGTATTAAATTAATAATAAAGTAACAGTGTAAGATGAAACTAAACCCATGTTTCTGAACTTCTAAATTGAATGTATATTAGAATATGTACACAAATATTACATATGTGTCTCTATACAAGGACATGTACATAGACTATAAAAATGAGAATCTGTGACATATATGTCTGAACGTGTTTCTAAATGAATGTATCGTAACATTACTGGTTAAGATAGTAATGTTTGTCTACATGCATTTACATGAAAATTCAATGAAATTCATTATCTAAGCCAGACTTCACAGTCACGTTTAAGCTCATAAACATACAAACAAAAACAAAAACCCAAACAATGCCTTAACTACAAATGATTTCATTTATCTTCATAGCATAATGCTTGTATTTAATTATTACTTACATATTAACTGATGGTTACACTCCAAAAGAAGTTGGAAATGACCTGCCCTGACTTTTGAAAAGGTAGTTTTAATGAGCAAGCTCAGTTTTTCTGGCCCAGATGTTACTTTCCTCATGGATATGACCAGGTACCTGATAAGAAGGCACTTAAGCAAAGACAGGGTGATTTGGGCTCACCTTTTAAGAATGAACACGTGCCGAGGAAGAGGAGGCAATGGTAGGCCAGAGCATGAGGCAGCTAGTCACATTGTGCCTTCTACCAGGAAGCAATGAGCTCACAAGAAGTAGAGTTAAATTATCAAGTCTGGGAACCAGTCTCTACCTGCTCCTGACAGGGACTCACTTCTGCCATTAAGTTTTCAATTCCTAAAGTTGTCAAGGCATTGTAAAACAGAGCCAGCAGGTGAGGAACAAGTGTTCAGGCACAGGAGCCTAGCAGGGGCATTTCACTTTCAAATCACAGTGAACAGCAAAATGGATCTTTTCCAATAATAGATAAGGTGGTACAGCAGAGGTCAGGATGAGCAAGGAGACCAATGTTTAAAGCTTATGGTTTAAGAAAGAAAAGTGGTGAGCTTTTGACAGTGGGAATAGAGAACATGGACACCTCATTGTAGCTGTAGATGCAAAAATACAAGCACGTGTACATTTAGCAGTAAAAAGTCAGAAGTTGTTCTGGTGTTCAACTATTTTAAAAAATTCTTTGTGAATAAAGTAAGTTACCAAATTAAGTTAGCTTTACTTTTAAGCAAAAATAAATTAGGTTATCTAACTAAAGATATGATTCTCCTGATTTTCCAACTTCTAATGTGGTATATTCCTCAGGGGATAGATAAATAGATGAGTGATAATATATAAGTGCACTATTCAAATCTAGATATATAAAATTAATCACATGCTTTTACTGTATGTATTCCCTCTAATGAAGACACTGTTGTCACCAAGTTCTACTAATAATGCATACACATATGAGAAGTAATCACTCAGGTCAAATAGCTTTGACCATAGCAGGACATCATATTCAAAAATGATGCCTACAGTTCATTCCTTGGCACAGCACAACTGTCAACTCTTAGCTTAGCTATGACAGAGGTAAAATCCTTTGGTGATGTGAGGGTCATTGAAGTACAACCTCATTACAATGAACTCCAATGTCTAAAAATTTTTCTTATTTTGGGTTCATACCACAGTAAGAGCCAAGATTTTAAGCTCAACTAAAAACAAAACTAATGAACCAGCCAAACAAACAAACAAACAAAAAACCTTTATTTATGTTCATTTAAAAAAAAACTAATAGTGATATAAATATAATACAGTTAATATGCTAGGAGTTATTTAAAATTTATATTGAGAAAAACATGTATTTTCAGTATTGCTGTAGACCAGCATCTACCTAAGACTGCTCAATTGATTGTTATTTTATATCAAACAACTTTTATAATACTCATTTTTACTGTTACAATATTTTATAAATTTTAAAGAATATGATAAAAAACAAGAGGTGTGGCAGGTATTGAAGGGGAGGTCTCTGGGAAGAGTTGGGATACAAAAGGGAAAGAATCATGTGATGTAGTTCTAATTACGTAAAATATGTTTTTAAATGGTAACAAATTCAGATAAATTGAAATTACATATCTTTTTCTCATGATAATGCAAAAAACCTTAAATAAATAAAAAAAACTGATGAGAGAGAGAGAGAGAGAGAGAGAGAGAGAGAGAGAGAGAGAGAGAGATACACATATGAGACCTAAGCAGTGGCCTTAGTACCGTTGATCTTTTTTTTTTTTTAATTTCTCTTTTTATATCTTTCACAGAACATCAACATTGTTGGAAATTAGTCAACCATGGTTGGTGGTGGATATGTGTAGTCCTACCTCTTAGTAGGCAGAAGTATAGGAGGAATATGTCTTTGAGAACAGTTTTTTGTTTGTTCGGTTGGTTTTTTTTTTTTTTTTTTTTTTCGAGACAGGGTTTCTCTGTGTAGCCCTGACTGTCCTGGAACTCAATCTGTAGACCAGGCTGGCCTCAAACTCAGAAATCCACCTGCCTCTGCCTCCCAAGAGCTGGGATTAAAGGCGTGTGCCACCACTAGTTTTAGCAAGTTTGAGGTAAGTTTGTGATATATCATTGTGAGACTCTTTCTCAAGAAGGTGAAAGAAAAAAAAAGAAAAATGTGTATCTCTTTGTGACTTGTCATATGGGAAAACATATTAATTTGTAGGGAAATCATAATATAGAAAACATCTCAAGGCAAGGAACTACTGGGGAAGCATTTGAAACTTTGAAAATTAATCTTTGTAACTCTAATTCTTTTTATTTTTTTTTTTTTATTTTGATCAACTAACAGTGGGTTTACCATGCAAAAGTGAGAAAGCAAACGTGAAATACAAAAAGAGTAAAAAGTAGATGGTGGATTACAGACGGCAATATTGTTGGTGTGCTTACTCACAGTGTATGACAACTGAGATCATAAGTCATTTGAAAGCAAAGTTAGAATGCAAGTCATTAATTCCCCATGAATTGAATTGAGTTAAAAAAAAAAAAAAGCTATTCCTACTGATCTTCAAACATATCTAGCCACTATTAACTTCTTTATAGAAGAATGGAGGGCTTAGGACATCTTGTCAATCATTTTTTTACGACCTTGGGTGTGTTTATTGGCATTTGGGGCTAATTTTATATAAAATTCAAATAGTGACATGCCTACTAGGGTGGGTAATTAAAATAAGTGAACGAAGTGTTGACAGGATGCTCTGGCAACTGGATCTCTCACACTGAATCTCTCCACAATGGATCACTCTCCTTTCAGCAGGCAATTCAGAATGGGACAAAACAATGTGGAAAAGCTTTGTGAGAGTATCTTATGGAAACCAATGTGCGCTTACTGTGGGATCTACCACTCACTCAGTCTTGTGTACCTAACATAGAGAAATGACAATTTACGTTCACACTCACATCCCATAATTACACCTACTGGAGAAGAAAGCAAGAAGGAATCACATATACATGTATACTTGTCCCATGAGTTCTATGCAGCAAAAGGAACCATGTATTAGAGCTAGAGAGAGGTTTAGACTCAATTAGATAAACTTGTCAAGTCATTTTAAAGATTTCTTTCTTTTTTTTTTTAATTAGATGTTTTCTTTATTTACAATATCTCCTTTCCCAGGTTCTCCAAAAAAAAAAAAAAAAAAAAAAAAAAAAAAAAAAAAAAAAAAAAAAAGAAAGAAAGAAAAGAAAAGAAAAGAAAAAATTAAAAACTAAAACAAACCCCTGTTCCCTCCCCTCCTCCCCTGCTCACCACCCTACTCCACTCCTGCTTACTGGCCCTGGCATTCCTCTACACTGGGGCATAGAACCTTCACAGGGCCAAGGGCCTCTCTTCCCATTGATGACCAACTTGGCCATCCTCTGCTATTCATATGCTGCTGGAGCCATGAGTCCCACCATGTGTATACTCTTTGGTTGGTGTTTTAGTCCCTGGGAGCTCTGAGGGTATCTTTAAAAGCAATGGAAACTTAACCTTGACTTAATATTCATTCTGATTTCAATATAGGTTTGTTGTAGAGAAGGTTCTACAACAAACCAGATTAGTGATGAGAATGGGTTCAAGTAGGTCCAGTGTAGTAACAGGATATGCCTACTTTTTGGCGGGAGAATGAATGTTTGAGGTTTGGTGACAGGATCTTGCAAAGAAGAGTGACATACCAAGTGGATGTTCAATTTCTAACTTGGAAGGTTTGCTTGCTGTAGTCATTGTAGTCATTCTGTGTGTGTGTGTGTGTGTGTGTGTTTTCATTTGTTGTCACGAGTAGAAATGGCTATAAGAACTCTATAGGAAACATTAACATACAATCTACATATCTGTGTTCAGAAAACCTGAGGGATTCACTGCTGTTGTTGTTTTTAATCCTCTTACCAGAGCTTTCAAAATCTTGACTGAGATGAAAGAAATCAAGTGTCAGGCTTTATTTTTCTAGCCATGACAGCTCAACTATGATTCCTCTAACATTTATTCATTAAAAATTGGAGTAGATAAAAATGCATATACCAAGCTAAAGAATCATTTTAAGTTGCAAATTGCTTGCTTTGGAGTAGGGCGAGAATCAAGGACAGTTGTTTCAGGATCTTCAGATGCTTTGAGCATCCTGATATTTATAAGCACTTGAAGAAAGACAAAGGACTTCTCTAGAGAGATCCTGCAGAGAAAGTAGATAAGTTTGTGTACTCTCATTGCTACTCCACACTCAACACTCTTTTCTATGGAAAAGCAACTGTGACTGGGAGGAATATGTGTTAGAGGCTTTCCTAAGTTGCTGATGGATATACATTCCATTCATCATTCAAAAGTTGCCCTAGGCCGGCCAATCTGGGCCTCCCTCAACCCACGGGAGAAACGGGGTCCTAGTCAGGTCAACAACGCATAAGCGAAGAAATGATGGCAGAGACGACACATGAAGTACAGGATCTGAATGTATTTCTTAAAAATGGCATCAGACTTTTATAGTCATTGCAAAAGAGAAATGATAAATCTGGCAGCTTAGTAATTAAGGTACATTTGAAGCCACTTGAAACACACTGAATCTAAAGCAGCCACCTCTCTGGATAGGTGCTGCATCCCCCAGGCCCAAGCACTCTGGGCCCGGGGGACTTCGGACTGCATGTATTCTAGTTCATCTAAGTTCTAGTGCGAGTCCAAGAGAGTCCGAGTTCAAGAGAGTCCAAGAGAGAGCACAAAGTGACAAGAGTCACATAGATGGGCGGGGGTTACAACAAGGTCAATAGGATCAGAGGCCAAGACTGGAGTCACATAGGCAAGTGACCATCACCTCAAGGTCGGTAGAATCAGGTAGCCAGGTGTGAAGCAGGGCAGAAGGGCGGTGGTGCCCTCTCTGATGGGGCCAATTTGGTATTACTCCGCTAATTTCCCGATTCTGCTAAAGGCAAGGACAAGGATAGTCCGATCTGGCATTTCCTGTTAATTCTCTGGGTCTCGCTGGAGGGAAGCACCTGGAAGTTCCGACCTAACAGTTCTAGGTAATGTCCTTGAGTTTCTAGTATGTAAAACAGTTCTGACTATTGTGAGACTGCCCTAAGGAATGAGGAATGAGCCTGACCCCTGTTGTTAACTCTGAAGACAAAACCTGTCTGACAGGCAGATTCCTTGAGAGAAATTCCAAGCTAAGGATAGCTTGGAATTGAATTAGGATATATTGGAAACATTGTTCTGGCCAGGAAACAATGCCCAATCTTAGCCATAAATGAATCATTTCTTGGGGTACCTTTATGCCTAAATATGAGGGCGTGTTGACGATTGGAAAGACTGATCTGGAACACGTCTGAGTTAGGAGATGCCAGCGACTATCTTGAATACCCAGGAGTCATAGAAACCCTTTTGGGTCCTTAATGGCTCTCATCCTTAATCAGGCTTTTATCCCCTATAATTTGGATATGACTGGTGTAGACGAGTGTGCATGGCAAAAAGTCAGGGTAAAAGAGAATGCTACATGCACACACATGTGCATGTACACACATGCATGTGGACACGCATATATACACTCACTGATACATGTGCACATGCATACATCCACTTGCACAAGCGTACATACAAACAGACACACAAGCACACATACATGTTCTCTTCTCCTCTCTGTGCTTTCTTTCCTTCCTTCCTTCTTAATTTCGTCCCCTTTTCCCTCTCTTCATCCTGTGTAGCCCTGAAAATTCCTTCTGTGGTTCTTCATTTTCTCTTTTATCTTCTAAACTTTGCTTAACCAAAGCAAAGCAAAACAAAGCAAAGCAAAGCAAACAACACCAAACAACAGCAAACAACAGCAAACCCACCAACAATTAAAATTAATGAGTTAAATTCAATAACATCAACTGTTCTAGCCAGAGCATAACATCTTTAATACTTTCTCTTTTCTCCAGTCAAATATTTCCTAAGAGTCTGTTGAAAACCTATGATGGCAAATTGCAGGTCATTCAGAAAGGCAGTCTTTTATTTTATTTTTTTCATACTTGTAGACTACATGATTCTCTTACAAAATATTTGTTTCTTGGAGATACATATTTTATTGTAGTTGTTTTGCCTATAATGTGTGGACTTGCTTTACTTTCTGACTCTTTTGTGACATATCTCACAATAGATGTTCCTCACTTAATTGATAGAGAATGCTTGATGTTTGAGCAATTTACTGAAATTTATGGTTAACACCTGTTTTCTTTCTTCCTTTTTTCTTTCTCTCTCTCTTTCTTCCTTCCTTTCTTTCTTTCTTTCTTTCTCTCTTTCT
>JADRCD010222759.1:0-19490 GCA_019843815.1 Montemys delectorum
AAAAAAAAAAAAAAAAAGAAAGAAAGATGGGAGCAGCACAATTCCATGGATAGAAATGTTAAGTATTTGGGAGTTGGTTTGGTAACTTGACCATTTAGAAAATACTGATAGGTTCTCCCCAAGAGCTTTTGACTTCCTTAGTCTTGGGTGCTTTGGCCATGTTTAAGGTGCCAAGCATAAATTCCCTCCAGTGAAAAAGGCCTCAGATCAAATCAAAGAGTGGTTGACTACCTCTACGAACAATCTTGATACTGACCAGGGAATTGTGAAAGCCAATAGATAGCAGGAAGAGTTTCTTGGTTAGTTCAAGATGGATTTCTCTAAGTCAGCACTAAGGTCTTACCCTCTAGTTATGCTGGGCATCCAAGAGAAAGGACAATAGACGATAGCCTTTATGGTTTTGGTTGCCTCTCGGTCTAATAGCTCATAGGGAGGTAGCTGGTACCTGATACTGAGATTTTTGCTTACTTATCCATTTCTTCCAGGAACAGCATTCTTCTGTAATGTAGGATACTTCTGTCAAACACCTTAATTTTTTTATCAATTAGTTCAAAGACTAGTAAACTTTCCCATGTTGGTTAGCCCACCCCTCACCTCCTTTCCTTCACTGCTGTGTTTTCAACCCTGCCTAAACATTTACCTTCCAATATTTTCTTCTCATTCTTTCATATCACATGGATTCTACTATCCCCTCCTGTTATTTTGGCTGTAGTTGCCAGATCATAAGTTCCTAATTCCCATTTTTATGTACATTTTCTTATCTCCACCACTCCAATATTTTTTGGAGTTTTCCCCTTAGTGACCCCCATACTTTAATTGCACCTGTATCCAATTTCCATTCCCTAAATCCATCTCCCACACCAATAACCCAGGTCTAGTTTCTTAGGTTCTATTTATACTACATGTAAAATACACAGAGCAAAATGATTGGAGCTAGGACCTTTATGTAAGAGAGAATATTTAATGCTTATCTACCTGAGTATGGTTTACCTCACTCAATGTAATTATTTCTAGTTTCATTCATTTACATTCAAATTTTATGGTTTTTTTTTGTTTCTTTACAGATGAGTAATATTCCACTGCATATATATTCCATATTTCCTTTGTCCAGTCATCATTGGTTGATAGGTATTTAACTGATTCCATTTCCTAGCTATTGTGAATTAAGGAACAATGAATGTGATTGTGTAAGTATATCTGTGGTAAAATATCATGTCTTTTATGTATGCTCAGGAGTAGTATATCTTGGTCATATAGTAGATTTACTGATCTATTTTGAGAAACCTCCAGACTAATTTCCAGTGCGGTTCACTAGTTTACAAGCCCACCACAAGAGCATAAGGATTCCCCTTTCTTCACATCCACACCAGAGTTTGATGTCATTTGTATTTGTGTGCCTGATAATGACCATTCTGATTGGAATGAGAAAGAATCTTAATTTTAATTTGCGTTTCTATAGTGGTCAAGATTGTTAAAGACCTCTTTAAGTGTTTGCTACCCATTTGTATTTCTCGCTTTGAGAACATATCTGCTCACTCAGTTTATTCTCTGAAGGGGAGTATTAAAGCCTTATGCTATTGCGTCTATTGCTGCCATCAGACCTATCACTTTGCTGTATATCATAATGGCATATGGCTAGGCATAAGTGTTTGTAATTATTATATGCTATCACCATATGGATTTAAATCAGGTAAGGTTTGATTTAAATCAAGTCTACTCTAATGAGATTGAAAATCTAAGTGTGCTCTGTCTGAGAGTCTATACCCATCACACCTTCCTCTTGTTGTCTTATGTGTGGAATTCCATTTTCATCCTCTCATGTTCTAAGTTAATAACTTAGATTAGAAATGAGGCATTTCATAGACAACGTCTCGTTGAACCATGAATTTTGTTTAATTCTATCAGCCTTTGTGTCTTGAGTGGAGCATTTAATCAATTTGTATTTAAAATAATTGATGATTAGAAGAAATCACCTTGTGTTTCCTCCTCTGTGTTGTTGTGCTCTCACTGTTTTTAGCTCTATGGTAATGAGCTAAGTTGTTAGATTCACTCCAATTTCTTTTGTTATCTATTTGATTTATGGTTAAAATTTGTTTCCTGAACTGGCAGTGCGTCTTATTGGGGAATGTCTTTAATTTCTGCCCCAATTTAAAGGATAATTTTATCAAATATAGGGGTCACAGATGACATTTTTAGCACTTTGCTGTTGTTATTTTAGGTCATATCTGCACACTAACTCACTTGAGATGGAAACTTATGGTCTTCCCAGGTATTTTCCTCAGCCTGTCTATGGGCACATAGAAATTTTCTAATTTTTGTTATACACACAATTACTTTTGAATGTCCTAGTCTTTCATTTCTGTATTTCAACAGTGGGGGAGGTGTATAAAATAATGTCTGTGATGAAATATCTACAATTTGGTTGTCTAAAAAAACCTTGAATAATGACATAATATTGATATGTCAATATGGACAGGGGAAAATGCCATAAGGCTCCACCTCTACATGAAGAGCTACATGCAATTAAAGGCTAATGAGAAAGATAGAATAAACCTTCTTCAAGGACAAGCCTCCTGATAGGTTATCTAAACCCTAATGATCAGAAATAAACACACACACACACACATATATATGAGTAATTATGTGCTATATAACATATGTATTTAAATATAATATAAATATAATATATAAATGTAACACAAATATACTTGTATGAATATATTTATATAATATATAATATGTCATATTATATAATATATTAATATTATAACATATTATAGGTAGTCATAACTTTATACTATGTATAACTAAATGCATTATGTTATAATATGTAATATATTACATATTATAACATATAATATGTAATATATTATATAGTACACATATTACTAATATATATATATATGAGTAACACTAATGAATTCAGCAGGTCTCACACACACACACAAACACACACACACTAAATACAGAATGATCAATAATTTGAGAGGGAGTAGGGTATAATGTGAAGCAAGCAAGAATAGGGAAAAGAATAGGGGAAAGGAAGGGTGAAAATTATATTAATATAGTATTCATGTGTGACATTTTCAGAAAAGATTTTAAAAGTAATGTCTTCATCTCTGAGGTGAGACACACGGCACTCAGTGATCAGAACACCCTCACCAGTAGTTGGAAGTGAGTTCTATTTAGCCCCCTTTGCCTTCAGAGAGTTGTTTGGAGCCTGTGCAGAGAACACATGTGCAGATGCCCAGGGTAGCCTGTGATCTGGGAATGGATTGTTTTCATTGTATTAGGATCTGGAGTCAAAGCGACTTCAATACAATGAATAGCCGGAGACTCCTGCTAGAAGCTACCAGGCTCTAGGAGTATACAGGTTCCTAACATAGCCAAAAGACAGACACTGCCAAGGCAGCCTCTGTCCCTAGTAAGGTCACAGCTTCCTGAAATATTTTACTTTAATTCTTCTGCAGAATTCGGGCTCCTCAAAGCACTTTTGTAGTATCCCTGTGATTCCAGACCCTCACAGAGCGTAAATTCTTAAGTAGACTACTTCATAACTACTGATCCTCTTTGTTTCCGCACTAAATTTATTAATTTGGCTTTATTTAAACAGGTAAAACTTTTTTCCTACCAAATTAAAAAAAATACATTAATTTGGCATGCAAAATCATATCAGAATGTAATGGTGATGACAAGACCATCCAAAATAGAATGAAGGACAGGAAAACGGTAACCAGTAACAAATACCAGGACATTTCCACCCTTGAACTAGCATCCAGTTTGTTTTTAACATCAAATCCTGAGGTATATAATGATATACGTAGACGTGGAGGGCATAGGCTTACCCACACAGATAGTTGTGTTCACTTTCTCTTGTCCTGGCTATTCTCTCTACTTCAAAGGATGTGCAGATATTTTCCTTCAAGCTGTATTGCATCTAGGGGATCCCCATTGTGTCTACGCCTTCTAATCAGCTGTATAGTATTTCTATGATTCCAGAGACCCTCACAAAGCAAAAATTCTTAAGTAGACTACATCATTATCTTTGTCCCTTTATCCAGGTGAGGAGGTGCAAGCCACCTACCTGTTGTTATGTTTGTTTTGGATAAATAAATTGCTTTGAATGGTTTATTCTATTATAGAGTCTAGATGAAACACTTTGACTTATTTAATTTTCAGGTTAGAATGAATAAAAATTCTACCTGCAAGCCAAGACAGGGAATCCCATGGGACATCCATGAAGCATATTCTTCTGCTATATTGTTTACAATTGTGGAACTAAGTGCTGGATGTGAGATAATCAGATTCCTTCTAAATTCACTTGAAGTTCTGGGAGAGTCAGAGATACTGCCAGGGATAGCACACTGGATGTAGTGTGCTGATGAAGGCAGGAAAGACCATGTTCTCAGTTAATATGTCTCCTTGGACAACCTACAGGTAATAGAACTGGGAAAACAGCATCATAGTGAGAGATTAAGGTAGGGGGATGATTTATGAGGTAGCTAAATTGTGGAGGGACAGGGTCAAAGCCAAAGTTACAAAATGAGAGAAGTTGAAAATTGCAGGGCAAAACTCAAGGTAAGATGCAGTGGTGTGTCCAAGTTTGACAGAAAGGACCCAGTATAGCTCTGCAGATTTCAACCAAAGGAGAGCACAGTATCCCAAAGAGCTCTAGGGGAACTGAATCTTTCAGACAAGATCCCGAGGTCTAATTTCAGCTTCATACATATCATTGGCCTTCAGTTTCCTTTAGAAGTTGACTTTTTTAAAGGGGAAGGTTTTTCTGAATAGCATTTATTTTGGGGGTGGAAAGGAATATATAGGTGTAACCTCAACAGGAGGTTTTGCTGTTTGGTACACTGTATGCCACAGAGAAAATCAAGGGAAATAAATCAAGATACTCTGTGCTTTGGTGAAACAATCTAGTCCTATCCAATAGCAATCCATATGGCAGGGTCCTCTTCTCTTATTTGGAGTTAAATATCCCAGCTCAGCCCATTACTCCAACAAGGCACAGTTCTTCCATTAAGCACTTTTTCTCTTAGGATGTGATGGAAAGCCTCACACAAGACTTCCTTGCTGCACTTTGCAACCTCTAGAAATTGGGAAATTTAACTTTGTATCAATACTTTACTAAGTTTCAACAAAAGAATTTCAATGGACAATGTTTAGGCACACTCAGGAGAAATGCCCGCAATTCTTTGATGTGAGACACCTTAGAGATATGTCTGGTCTCTGGAGCAGTGAGTAGTATTATAGTGGGAGATAATTGAGACAAGGAGGCTCCTAAAAGGGACACGAAAAGTATTTTTGATCTTTTAAGTATTTAGAAAATAGAGAAAGCCACTCCAAGCCAATTTATAGCTTTAGTATTGTTCCCATCCTGGTGGATATCATAAATTCTATCAAATTCAAAATAGGGAACTCTCGTCTGCAAGGTAAGCAGATTTTGCTCACAAATGAGTGCAAATTTCTGGTATTTTGCCCTAGTTGCTGCCAGTTGCTACCTCACTTTCCCTTTTTAAGATAACTGGAAATGCATGCTTCAGAGTTAAGTCATCCACATCAGTGACTACTGCAAAGAAAGAAAAATCACATTCAAATCTAATGGGAAGTGTAGTAATGAAAGAAAAAGACCATGGAGCAAAAGAATCGTACACATTTGAATATGTTCCCTTTCTATTTTCTCTTGGGAGACTGACACTTCATTATCTCCCCCAAATTAATTCATCTTATACTTATAGGATAGAGATATATTACTCCCATTCATAGTTAATCACCTGTAAATGTCTTTGTCTGGTCTGAATTGTTGCTTCTTGGAACCAGTTGCCTGTGTGCAAATGTATAGATAAAGATTAAAAAATATAGGTGTCTCCTCTTTCCTATACAAAACATGGGTGAGTGGGGACTCTGAATTCACAGGCTGGGAGACTCGGTGATCCAGCCATGGCTTATTTGGCAGGCCTGTAATTATAGTGCATTAAGGAATACAAAAGCTCTAGGACTGGATAAGTACCAGAAACCTCTCTTGTCTTTTATTATCTACGTTTCCAAGGTGATGGGAGTGTAGGAAGAATTAGGAAGAGAGTGGAAGAAGAAAGTGTAATATTGTGGCTAATCATAGTTATAAAACTTTTTCAAGGCATCTGACTTCTTAAGTGTTGGGGATTTCCCTGGACTCGACTGATATGTTCTACTAATGCTTTAGAAAACTGAAGAATCCGAAGCTGCTGTGGAGGAAAGATCTGGAATCTATAACAAAATAGTTTAATAATAGACCACTTGAGAGGTACGCATTTAACAGGTTTGTATCTCAAAGTCCAGTGCTGGCTGGGGACACAGTAGAAGAGGGAAGATGACTGTCTTAATCAGGGTTTCTATTCCTGCACAAAATATCATGGCCAAGAAGCAAGTTGGGGAGGAAAGGGTTTATTCGGTTTACTTTCACATTGCTGTTTATCACCAAAAGAAGTCAAGACTGGTACTTAAGCAGGTCAGGAAGCAGGAGCTGATTCAGAGGCCATGGAGGGATGTTCCTTACTGGCTTGCTTCCCCTGGCTTGCTCAGCCTGTTCTCTTATAGAACCCAAGACTTCCAGCCCAAGGATAGCACCACCCACAAGGCGCCCTACCCCCTTGATCACTAATTGAGAAAATGCCCCACATCTGGATCTCATGGAGGCATTTCCACAATTGAAGCTCCCTTCTCTGTGATAACTCCAGCCTGTGTCAAGTTGGCACACAAAACCAGCCAGTACAGTGACATAGAATATTATTAATAAATAGATGGAAATAATTATAAGGCAAGAGTATATTTGGTTTGTATTCATTTATTTATATTTTATGCATTTTTAGACAATATCTTACTATATACCCCTGATTAACCCAGAACTTGTTAGATGAAGCAGACTGGCCTCAGATTTTTAGAATTCTTCTTCCCTCTGCTTCTTGAATTTTGTGATTTATAGGCGTATACTACCATGCCCAACTAAGGCATTTTTAAAATGCATATAAATAGGTATTTTCTTCTTTGAAACTCCAAAACTAGCATTGTCTTGTTTTCATCAAGAACTGGAAAAGATTATTAATCCCTCCAAATGAATTTTAAAAGAACAAAGAAAAAATGATAAATGATGAACTAGAGAATGTGAGAAGAAGGAAAATCAAGAGCCTGTAAGTGTTAAATGCCTTTAAGTGCACGCACTATCCAATAGTAGCGAATACATCTCCCAAAGCATACTGTCCTTAAAAGCATACTGGGGCTAGAGAGATATAGTTCTTTGTTTGAAAGCACATACTGCTCTTTACAGTGTGGAGTTCCATTCCCAACACAGGCATCAAGTGGCTCACAACCACCCATATTTCCACCTCCAGGCTATCTGATTCCCTCTTCTGGCATCCTCATGTATGTATAACCAAATGCAAACATGCAAAGAAAGCCAAAAATCCATTTAAAACAAAAAACAAAAAACAAAAACTCTTAAACCTAAGCATTTGCATTGTGTACTCATTCCATCTCAGAGTCATCTATTTAAAAAGTTTGCACACACACACACACACACACACACACACACACACACACACACACACAGTGTGTTTTGTTGACTCTCACCCCTACTTCTTTTCTATCCCCTTCCTAATCCTGCCATTCCTTCTTCTCCTCTACAGATACTGTATGATATAATACAAGGACATAGTGAGTCCCTTACCAAAGCTAAAGTAGTAGGGATAAAGTAGTTCTCCTTCCCAGTTAGTACCCAGAGACTCAACACTGTAATCATGGAGAAGGAAGTGTGGACGACTGGACTCTATGCTGCATATTTATTTGTGACTTTATCAGTGTGTGTATGTGTGTGTGTGAGTGTGAGTGTGTGTGTGATGTATCTGTATCTGTATATGTATAAACACATACAGATTTATGCCTACCCAGAATTTTTCTATTAATGCATTTATTGTTCCTATAACTGTTTAGTTATTTTCTTAAGTAATAACACTGCCCACCAAGGAAAACACAAACTCCACGAACCAAATAAAACAATCAAGAGAAATAGTCTGTTGTTCAGACTGTCAGGCAAAAAGGTGCAGGGTATGCTTCTTATAAATGCCCTGCAGCCAGAGAGACACTGTGACCACGAGTGAGCTAATGTCCGGACATAAAGCCCCGTGGAAGCCGTGCTGTGTGGTAGAAGCCAACCCTTCTCCAGCAGTCATGCTGTTCACCGTGTCTGAAAGGACACATGGTGTGTGGTCTGTAGAAGGTGTGGGTTGGGCTACCCTTTCTGGAACAGACATTTCTGTTATTCTGTCCTGCTAAAGGCTGCTCCTGGGATCTAGTGGGAAAGCAGGGCCAAATGCAAAGGTTTATGCTTTAAGTCATATATTGAAAAGCAATTTCCTGTGTTTTCATCCAACATCTCAGTCCCATATCAAAACAAACTCCAGAGCAAGGTATGTGACTAAAGTTTATTTTGAGTGGCTGCTTATGAGAAAGGATGTTGGGTACAAGTAAGATTCAATCAAGACTCATTTTGTACTTCAAAAATCATGGGTGTAGAAGAAAATACTTATGTACAAATGTGACAGATTTAGCTCATTGCAGTAAGTTTCCTGAGGGAAGTCTTTATGACCTTGAATAACGTCCTTGCCTAAATAATCAGTATGACCAGACAGTGCCAGCTTCTGAAAATGGAATCTTATTGTTGCTCCGCTGCTCAGGTCTAAATATCCAAGGCGGCACCATTTGTGCCTTACATTTACTTCTCGGATGCCTAAACAAGAATGACAGATCTAATTTTATTATCCTTACCCTAGCAAAATGCCCACTGTCATCTGTAAGGACAATATGATCAAGTCTCTTGGCTTAAGAATGCATTTCCTCAGCTGCAATGTCCCCAAGGCTTCTAAATAAATGGAAATTCAAACTTTACTTTTAGAAAAAAAATCACTATGCTGCATTTCTAAAAATAAGTTTTGTTCAGAAAAAGCTTTCTGTAATACTAGAAGGAGACATTCTAGCCAATGCCCATAGACAGTGCCAATGGTCCATCTTAACTGATACTCAGTCAACAGTTTGATACTGAAGTCTAGTCTTAAGGGATAGATGATCTGCAGCCCAGTAAGGATAATAGAGCCACTATTATTGAAGGTCCATGGAGTCATAGGGTAATAGTCAAATATCTTCAGGGCCCAGAATAGCAAAAATGCTCATTTGTAAAACAGCACAGATATACTCTAAGGCAACTTTACCATATTAGAGGCACATACCTAGAGTGAACATTGACTCATCACCGCTCTGTGATTCTCTGCTTAAATCCCAAAAGGAGAGAGCAAGGGTCTCATGGATAGTGTTATTTCTTTCCCAAAGAACTGAGAGCTGGAAAGACATGATAACCCGATGGTCACTAATCCTGCAGTTCATTAAGGAAGCCCTGACAGTTCTGTTCTGGTCTAATGGAGTCTAACTTTCCCTCCTTCTCAGTAGCACACACATACACACCATACATAGCACCCCATACTACACACATACACACACTACAAAAGTAAAAATGCACATACATGCTATATCACATGAATATATACACATACACACACCACACATACATAACATCTCACATCATACACATTAAACAAATACACACACACACACACACACCACACTACACATATACATATGTCACACAAATATATAATCATACCAAATACATGCACACATATTATACAGTACATATACTATACCACACACACAAAAACATACACCACACCACACACACATGCACACACACATATACAACATATATGATACATATCTCAAATACATACACACACCACACAACTGTACACACACACCTAAATATACATATATGTACACACACACACACATATATGTGCTACAGCATTTTCTCTGTCCAATCACATTAGGGCAGTGACAGGCCTGTGAATGGACAGGGACAGAGAAGTGGAGCTAGAGTTAGAGGAGGAAAAAGGTCAGAGGAGCAGGAGGAGGAAGTCGTCATCATAGAGACAGATCATAAGGACGAGTCTGACCTCACGAGGTTATACAACCAAACAAAGGTTTTTACAAAATAGATTAATTGGGTTAGAATATTGCTTTTATTATTTGGTTCAGAAATGATTGTATTGACATCTTGTAAATTGTATTTTTATTATTATATAAATCTGATTGGATATTAAGGCCTTAAGAGTCATGCTTTACTTACCGGGTCTTGGGCGCTATTCAGATGAATGATCGTGGGAGTGTGTAAAGAGTTGCATCCGAGTGAAATGTAGCTTGCTGGGAGAAAATAATGAAAACCCTCTGGAACTTAGTATTGAGGCCAAACTGTATTGGCACAAGAAATGGCCCAATGGGAAAGCAAGTTTGCGAGTGGATTCATTTTTTTTTTCATAATTTCCACAACATATATGTCTACAAACAAATAAATGTAGTTTAAAATGTAGATGAATCAGCATATTTAAGATCACATATGTAAAAGGCAAAACTTTTTTTTTTTTTTTTTTTTTTTTTTTAGTCTAAGAATCCTCTCACTACATAGGTAGTTAAGGAAACAAGGATTGTGCTCTCCAATGATCCCTGGTTGAAAAAAGTATGGGATGTACAAACGTCATCTATCAGAATAGAAGAACTATGCTACTCTTTGTCTAGAGAAGTTGTGTATAAATGTTCCAGCAAAATTCTTTTATTTTTGGAGACAGAGTGTCCCTGTGTAGCCTTGGCTAGCTTCCACCACTTTGTGTAAAGCAGGTTGCCTCAAATTTGCAGTGGTCCTCTTGCCTCTCTCTTCCAAAAGCTGAGATTTCAGGAATGCACCACTACTCTTAGCTTCTGGCATACATACATACATGCATACATACATACATACATACATACATACATACATACATACAAAAATACATACATACTGAGAAATTCAATTTTAACTAACCAGAAATCATAATTTTCTAAATTGAAGAAGTTCAATTTAAAGTAATCAGAAATCATAATTTTTCAAAGCTAGTATTTTATAAGTCAAAAAGTCCTAATTTTAGAGACAAAGAAAATACCAGAGTGGAAAGATGTACCAAATTTTCTACTTTAAATCCATCAAAACTATGATTTTTGTGTCATTGACAGGATATTTCCATCATGTCACCAGGAGAATGGCTATTGTGGAAGGTTTGGGACCACTCTGTCCTAATTGAGACCTTTGAAAATAATATCCCTTTTCACCTCCATAACTCTGACAGCCCAGCTCCTCAGGTGGAGATAATTTTTCCTTGCATGAGGGCCAAGAGAAGCAAATTCTGTGAGGTGTTTTATATTCTGTATTGCTTCCACCACAATACTCACATATATCAGGTTTGACTAGCTGATGTCTTGGGAGTGCTCCAGAAGAACGCCATACACAGCCTGAAAAGTGACTTAAAAATTGGGGATTGCTTTGTAGCTGCTGTACTGTTTAATGTCAGGCTATCTGTAATTTTAGTTTTATTTATGTATGTAATACATGTTTATTAAGCAACTACTATGTATAAAAACTATGTATAAAAACTATGAATAAAAACTAGGAATATGCCTGCCCCTCTACTCTCTACTCTCTTGAGACTTTTAATCTAGTAAAACAAGCACAAGGTCTTTAGCAGGTATTTAGCCTAAAAGACAATGGTGGGTGTTCCTCAGGAGACACAATGAAGTAACTAGGGAATTCATTCAACATATTGATGAGTGTAGCCAGAATAGGCTTATTTTTTTGTTGTTGTTTTTTGTTTTGGTTTTTAGGTTTTTGTTTTGTTTTGTTTTATGATCTTACTTTTTTTTCTTTCCTCCCTTCAAATTCTCCCACATACCTCTTCCAACTCTCCTTCAAATTTATGACCTCCTTTACCACTAATTCTATGTGTGTGTGTGTGTGTGTGTGTGTGTGTGTGTACATATATACTCCTAAATTTAACCTGTTCAGTCTATATAATGTTAGCTGTACAAATGCTTTCAGGGCTTCCTGTTTGCTATTGGACAACCAAATGCACTCTTCCCTGGTAAGGACCACTTACCCTGCTCCCAGCTTTCAGTTGCCTTTAGTTCTTTGTGTAGGCTGAGGCCTCCTGAGCTTTTTCTCTTCTACTTTAGCATGTCCATTGGCGGTGTCCTTATTGAGCTCATGTTTGGACAGTCATGGTGATGAGGTTCCATTGGTGTAGCCTCTGATGTTTCTTAGGAGCCCCAAAGTCAGAGCAAACTCCCTGCTCCTCCTCTGCCTCTTATGGCCTTCCTGTCCTCTCTTCTGCATTGCTCTCTAAGCCTTAGATATGGTAGTGTTTTGAGAGATGTATCCAATGGGACCAAACTCCACAACTCCACATTTTGATTGGTTATGGTTTTCTATAATTGTCCACATCTACTGAAAAAAGACGTTGCCTTAATTAGGGGCAAAACTACACTTATCTGTGGGTATAAGGACAAAAGTTTGTAGATTTTTGTTAGATGTTATACTGGTTTAGTAGGTTAGTAGTTGTAGATTTTCCAATTCACTAGCACTGGGAAATTGTTAGTTAGGATTATAGTACAAGACATTTTTCCCTGTTGTTGACCATGTCTCAAGTCCAGTTAGAGAGAGTATGGTTACTATTAAGGTATATGGGCCTCTACTGCATCCTTAGGATTATCTATCATGCTGGTTGTTCATGTGGTTCACAGGCATCATGGCTGGGTAGGACTTTTGGCTTTCTACCTTGGAAGCTTGCACGGTTCCTTCCTATACTATAAAAGCTGGTCTTCTGAAAGGGGATCACTCAGGCCAGTCTCAGTTTAGGGACTGAAGCTCATAGCTTTGTTTCTGAAGTTCATGGTGTCTTTAGCAATAGGGACTCATTTTCCACCTCTGACAGCTCACAAAGGGCAACAGTAATACACTGTATGCTTTAAGAGTCTAATAGACATCCTTGAAAATCACCCCAAAAGAAGGCTTTTCATGTCTGGTATTGAGGTTTTTGCTAGGTGGTCTTTGGCTCTTGGAGGAAGCACCATATGCTCAGATGAGAAAAAGTTTATTAGGCCTATGTATGCATATTATACACAGAATCATGTGTGCTATAGTATTTTTAAAGTAAATAGTTCATAGTATGATTTTTTTTGTGACTTTTCAGACATCCCTATTGTTATTTTACCTTCTAAAAAGTTCCTTCTTTCCCATCACTTGTATCCTGACATTTGCCTTTCTTCTGCATTTACCTCCCTCTCCTTACCCAAAGCATCCCCTTATCCCATGTCCCTGACAAGATCAAGTGTAAATATTCCTTTTTCTATTGCTCCCCAAACTCCCTCTCCTGGCAAGAGTTCTGCTCTACTTTCCTGGTTTATGTATCTGTTACAGGCTGTGTATTTACATCTGAAGATTTGGAGCTATGAAAGAGATCCATGAGATCCTCTAGAGATCACACACACTGCACTTTTCCTTGCAGGTATATGGAAGCACCTTGCTTTAACGGTGAGGAGCATCTGATTCGACAAGTCCTAAAAAGAGGGCCTGGAAAGACTAGTGAATGTCAACTGAATCCCAGAATAAAACTCAAGATATGGGGCCACAGAAATATGTAGTGCCAGATGGAGTGAAATCCACAGTAAATGTCATCCAACCAAACTGTGTCAGACATGGGGAAACAGCAGGTAAGTGAAACCCATTAGGGGAAAATAAGAAAAATACATTTAGGATTGCAAGAAATACTGGAATTAGCAAACGGGAATGTTAAATGGGTACAATAACTGGCACTCAAAACTCTCAGACATATTAAGAACATGCATGAAAGGCATACAAAGATGCCTACAAACAGGCATACGTGAAAATATTAACAGATATGAAGAAAAAAGATGCTGAAAGATTGTATGAGTTCACAGAAGGAAAGATTTGTGACCATGAGGATGGAGCTATCTGATAGCAAATACAGAAGGAAAATAAGACTTTGAAATTTAAAAAAGGATTAGTCTAGTTCCTGAGATGGCTCAGTATGGCTGCCAGCAGCCACTCATACGAATGGGTTTTCTGGAATGGAGGTCAAGGCCCGAATAATTTGGGGTACTGGAAATGAGGGAAGGGTTTGAAAAAATTAGACCAACACATGGTATGCTTTCAGTCTGCCATCATTCATTGAAATCTCCTTGTTACAAGCAAAGAGGTAGATAGGTAAAGCAAAATCCTTCCCCCAAGTTCATCAGCAACTTGACCCAATCAGCAGCTTCATCTTCAGTCTCTGGAGGCGGGACTTCCAGTGTAACTGGAACTTGGAGAGAAGTGTGGCTATTAGCAGGAGGTGGGCAGAGAGGTGTGGCTATCTATGGCAAGGCAGGATCTGAATAATCAGCCCTCAGCTGTATGAGGGTGATAGCTCAGCAGGGAATGACTCTCAGTGCACACAGTGACAAGAAAGAAGCAAGTCCTGCAAGTTGTCCTTTGACATACACACATGAGTCTTGCTGCACACAAACAGATAGATGTCTTGATGTTTAAAATACACATGCATTTTCTACTTAAACTCTTTTCCAATTTTCGATTTAAACTTTTAAACTCTAATGTAGATTTATGATGTCTATTTTATATCACAGAGCAGAGTATTCAATTTGAGAGACAGAACAAGTAAGTTCTGATGGAGAAATCAAAGACACAACATTTGCTCTTGCAGGAGTGCATGCATGGAATCAAGTCCTAGATTAAAGGTTAAAAAGAATGGAGGCCCCAAATAAACCTGAGTGGTTCATTGTTAGAAACTGCAAAGAGCAACTTTCTATTGTACTTTTGCACTTCATTATTTATTTAGATATCTGAGCCCTCCCACCAGGCTTTCCCAGGCTGGAGAGCACGAACAGTCAATCTCTTCTACAGAGCTGTACTAAGGCAGAGTAAGCATGTTGTTGAACTAACATTAATGCACATCATGCCTTGTTAATTTATGAAATAAAACAGATAGCATCACATACCTCAAAGGGTGTATAAAATATTAAATGCTCATTATTAGCAGAAACTCGCTGTTCTACAAGAGAGGGAAGATATCGTTTCAAAATTTATATAGTTGATAAACAGCAGCCACAGAGAAGTGACAACGTTTTCAAAATTGAGTGAGAGTTATTTAGGTATAAGCTATCTTCACATTAAAAAGAAAATAGTTGTGGAATTAAAGGGCACATTCCACATGTTCTGTAGAAAACAAAGGCAAGATTTTATTTAAAATATTTAGTGGCCCCTTTCATTCTCTTTCAGTTAAGTCTTATAAAGCTGTACCCCAAAAATGCCCATTTTAAGTGAATTGTGTGGATGTTTTGCTATTAAATTATGGAGATTTATTTCATATTTTAATATGAGCCCCTCATTAGAAACTCAGTTTTTGAAACAAAATATAATGGTATATATTTATGAAGATCCTGCATAAAACGTAGTACTCTATATCCTAACCTAAAATGCTTATTTTTAAATTTAAAATAACAAAAAAAACCCAAACAGACAAAAAAGAAAACAGTTTCTCCATTTAATAACTTACCTCTATATTCATTTGGTTGTCTCCTTTTTGATAAAGTTAGATTAAGCTCTTCCCCTCACCACCAACCTGTTCTCTCCGTAATCACTTCTGTGTTCTCTTGCTTTTATTCTCTGTGTCATAGCCAAGAAATCATTGTCAAGACCAATCTCAAGATGATAAGATCTGAAACTATAAAGGGGGCTATAGAGAACAGATCCATTCCGTGCAGGGGAGTATTTTGCCACCGACAGATAAGATGACTGTAAGCCCATTGTAGAGATTACAGTCATGGAAAACATTTTACAGAGTGAAACTGTCTCTCAAGACTCCTCTCAAAACTTCTAGCCACATTAGACAAATTATGTCATGTCTCAAATGCCACCTCTAAGGTAAATAGCATCACGCCTCACTCCTAGTGACCACAGCATTTTTTTCAATGGCCACTGGAGTCCTTGAAGATCAGCCATGTTTTAGAATGCTGCGTCTCCAAAGAGAAGAGTTGTCTATGTTTCTTTCATTTTATGAATTATAACACAACTCCACCTTTCCCCTTATCTTCACTTAATACTGTAGCAGGCACTGCTGCTTTACAAAGACTGACAACATGGTAGCAGCAGAAACACCAAGTTCTTAATTAAACATAGCTTTTTTTTTCAGAGTTAATCAGCAGCATCAATCTAATCAAAGGAGAGTGCATCATGACCTAGGAGGCTACTGTGCCATGTCTTGTTTCTCCACAAGGATAGTACCACAGTTCCTTCATACATTCTTCCTAGCATGGTAACTCCTTGCTTCTTACATTCCTCTATAAATTATACTGCTGTCACTTTGGGTAAGTTGTATGTAACACGACATGTGATGCTCTTGTATGCCCCTTCCCTGGGAACTGTGCTATGTTTTCAGTCACGTTAATTTAACCTAATAGGGTTATTAAAAGAATAATGGATGGATTTGGAGAGTATCATCCTGAGTGAGGTAACTCAATCACAAAAGATCACACATGGTATGCATTCTCTGATAAGTGGTTATTAGCCCAGAAGTTTGGAATACAGGAAGAACGACCCACAAACCACAAGAAACTTAAGAAGAAGGAAGACCAAAAGGTGGACATTTCATTCCTTCTTAAAAAGGGGAACCAAACACCCACAGAAGGAGTGGCAGAGATTAACTATGGAGCAGAGACTGAAGGAAGGACAAGCATATAGCTATCTCCTGAGAGGCTCTGACAATACCTGACTAATACAGATGCAGAGGCTCACAACCATTCATTGAACTGAGTACACTGTCCCCAATGAAGGAGTTAGAGAAAGGTTCTATGGAGCTGAAGGGTTTGCAGCCCCTTAGGACGAACAACAATTACTAACTAGTACCCTCAGAGCTCCCAGGGACCCAACCACCAATCAAGGACTATACAGGGTGGGACTGAATGTTCTGGCAGCATGTGTATAGTAGAGGATCGCAAATTCGATCATCAATAGGAGGAAAGGACCTCGGCCCTGTGAAGGTTCTGTGCCCCAGTGTAGGGGAATGCCAGGGCCAATAAGTGGGAGAGGGTGGGGTGGCAGGCATGGGGAGGGGGAAGGCAAAAGGGGTTTGTTCTTGTTGTTTTTGTTTGTTTGTTTGTGTTTTGGAGGGGAACCTGGGAAAGGGAAAATTTACATGTAAATAAAGAAAATTTAAAAAAAAAAGAATTTAAAAATTGAATGCAGGATGTAAACAACTCCACTTTACTACTCCACTTGAAACTCTCAATGCCTTCAGTATTAATATTTGATATTAGTAAATGACAATCCTCACATGGAAGTAGCCCTCCTTCAATCCAGTTACTCTAGAACAAGAGAAAGGAAATATGCTGAAGTCCCCTTTCCATGTTGGAGCCTTTGTAAAATGACCTGCGAATTTCAATAACAGTGTCTAGTTTGGCCACTCATGTGAGGTTCTCAAGCATCAGCCACAGATTTCAGTGGTTCTTGGAGGTTAATGCCTGGCAGATACCTCCACTGCTCCTATAAACTCTGAAAAAGTGACCAAGAACACCACAAAAGCAATATTCAATTACTCAATGAAGACCACTATCTAATGTTACAGCTGGTCCCTCTGCACCAAGGACGCAGACAGTGAAGGCGGCTGGATTCTACAGGGAGCAGTACTGAGGAGGGAATGGCTCTGTACTGGCCCACTGCCCAAGAGCCATCACGTATGTTGAAATTCAAAGCTATTTTTCAGAAGATATTTGGGTAGAGGTGGATGTCTGTGTACTTTGCAGAGAGACATATAAGGATGCACATAGTGTTGGGTGGCCATCTTTATTATAGGTCTTGCAGGTTTACTATATCTACATCTGTAGGCAAAAGACAAAAACATCCTGGCTGAAACTCCATTATAATGTGTTATCATGGCAAACATGATCTGGTTTCTGGCTATATCCTCATCATTGTCCATCATACATTCTAGCCTCCTTTGCTTTATGAGTTTATAATTCTAGTTCCTTGGTATGAGTCCCAGGAATAAATTCCTCCCTGATGTAATTGCTCACCTCTACCCCTTTAGTTGGTAAGATTTATAATCTGTGTTCTTTGATTCAAATTTTCCCAACATACACAGCTTCCTTCTTGCTAATGGGAATATGGTTATGATTCAAGACTTGTTTTCTAGGCCATAACAGACCCACACCCTCATGTTATTGGTAGAAATAAGGAGGTCAACATTTGTGTTTACCTTTGAAGCCATCTTTCTCCTTTAACAGACTCCCAGAAGAAGTCAGCATCCTTGTGTCATTGTGTGGCCTTTCCATTCACGGATTATCGAGCTCCTGCTGACGACTTCTGCTCCAAAGACTGTCTGTCAGCAATGTTGAGGGCTCTAGTCGATAGAAACTTTATTTTTAGAAACACTGCATTTTTCTCCATTCTAAAAATAGTCCCCAACAGTTGCTATCCTCTATAAGCTTTTTGGTTAAATTCACACAGGTGTGTACCTTTCTATTAGTCTCTGACTAAGAAAATTTGCCAGAGGTGTGCAATCTATCCCAGTGATGGAGAACAAATAGCATTCTTGGTCTGATAATTTGATTTCTGTGATATAAACTTTTGTGTCTACTCAATGCCTAGGAGGATAATATTTAAAAAAAAAAAGAAAATGAAAAGTGGAGACATAAAAACTATCCATCAAATAGGAAAGCAGGTTCCTATACTGGCTTCCACTCTCAGTAACAGTGCAAGTGAATTTTTACATCAAAGGATCTATGATAGAAGGAGTTAAAAAGTCAGTTGGTTCTATAGCATGAGAACCAGAGTTCAATCCTCAAGAGCCACATACATGCCTTGCAAGTATGATGTCTTTCTATAAATCCAGTTCAGGGGATTACTAAACAAGCTAGCTAGGTAGACCAGCCATAGCCATGAGCTCTGGGTTCAAATAAGAGACAAGGCTCAAACCAATGAATAAAGTGGAGAGTGATTATAAGTCTCCTCAGATCAACTCAGGTTTCCACATGCACACATATGCTCTAGTAGTCACCTATATACCACCCCCCATGCATGTCACTATGCGTTCGCACCACATACAAGTGGAAAAATGAAAGAAGTGTATGTAAAGGGATAGTTCTGTACTTTTTCTCTGTGTTTTTTTCCATAGATGTTCCAACTATTCTTACAGCTTAGCTAAGGAAAAGATAGCCAAGCATATGTTTTTCTCTGTGTGCTAGGGGGGCAGTTCCCTAAGCCAAGAAGAATTTAAGTGATCCCTCTCCTTTGGCAAACCCACCCTATTCTTCTGCTTTGATCTTCATCATCTTCATTAACATTTGGATTCATTGGGTTGAGGCTACTATGTTTGGACTGGCTGGGTATTCCTGTGCCTACAGTGGCAGAAAAGAATTGACAACTAGTAACACATTTACCTGTTTTACATTATTTTTTTCCAAATCAAGAGAGTACGAACTTGCTTGCTTGTGTGTGTGTGTGTGTGTGTGTGTGTGTATGTGTGTGT
>JADRCD010222759.1:19590-32947 GCA_019843815.1 Montemys delectorum
AGAGAGAGAGAGAGAGAGAGAGAGAGAGAGAGAGAGAGAATAGATAAGAAAGTTTTAAATACTTGAAGTTGGTAGCAGATCATTTTGTTGGCTTAGATGTGGGTGAGGATACCCTATCAAGCAAATACCCAAACCAGTTTTTCATCTTAGTCCCTTTGGCCATGGACCAGCTAAAGCCATGTGATGCTGATCCCCTTTTACAGTGAGACAGATCCGTGTTCCAATAAAACTCAGGGTTCAGAACACAGTTACATGTATTGAGGAGACTGAAGGCTTTAGCTGCTGATGTGCATTTGAAAGTCAAATTGGCTCAAGAAGAGCACACACACACACACACACACACACACACACACACACATACACATATTAGCTTGGCTTTGCAGGCTGTTCTATAAGAGAGCCCTGAGGAACATTCTTTTCTCTTCTTGTTTTTTCATCATGGCAATGGGCCAATAATACCTGACAGGAACTGTTGAGTAAGTATAATGCACCATATTGTAAGAAGGGCTCGCACCTGCTTCCAAGAAGAGAGTGCAGCTAGTCCCAACCCTAACTTTCTCCTCTAGTCTGAGAATTTATTTGGTATCTGTCTCTGTTTTATTCTGGAGGAGTAGGTACATAGAGAAGGCATTGGAGTTATTGGAAATTTGGGGGCTCTGGTTTTCAATTAACACAACTAAACTTTCCTATTAGTCAGACATCATTGATCCCTCTGTACCCTAAACTTTTATCCTTCTCCAAAAGCTAGCTATACACAACCTCCTTCTGAAAGCCTATGCTTCACTTTCCAGGGCGTCAGTTCCAGTGTTCTTGAAAATCAGGACACTTCTATTGGGATCTTGCTTGTAAATATTTTACAATATTTTTCATCATAAACTTCGAAGGTTCTGTCTGTGAGAACTCTCAAAACCTAGGAGCCACACATTAACAACTTCAAATGAGAAAATCAGAAAGGACTGTACCAAATGTTTTTAGGGAGAAGAATGCTCAATTAATCTGGACCCCTAATATATCTCAAACACTGGACCACCAAATAAACAGCATACAGCAGCTGATATGAAGCCCCCAACACACATATAGTAGAGGACTTCCAGGTCTGTATTCATTCAGAGATGATGCACCTAACCCTCAAGAGACTGGATGCCCCAGTGAGTTTAGAGGTCAGGTGGGGTGGGGGGATGGAGGCATCCAAGTGGAGACAGGGTGAGGTGGAGAGGAGATGTGGGATGTGGAGCAGTTGGAGGGGGGAGGGGGGAATGGAATATGGAGTGTAAAAAATAAATTAAAAATAAAATAAAATTATAAAAGGAAAAAAAAGAGAAGAAATAAATTAAAAAATGTATCTGGTGGTTTACATACATCTGCAGAATATATGAAAAGGACTTAGAGGACTACCTTCAAAGTGGAGGAAAATCCTATGACATTTATAATGAGCTAAATATGAAAACATGAAACAAGTCTCTAATTTATAGTCTAATTAAAAGTATTACAGATTGATTGATGTTCTCTTAAACAAATTACTCATGTTTTTGTTTTAGTGGATAATAAATATTAGGGAAATTCTTATTTTATTCATGCCATTTTTTGTTGTTGATTGCCATGTGATAAATCACTCTTGCATTTAGTGGCCTAAACTATCAGCAATCATGAGGTAGCTTATTATTTCAGAGGTTTGAACAGGACCACAGTAGGCAGTGCTGACCTAAGGTCCCTCATGACATTGCTGTCAATGTTTGATTTTTTAAAATTATATATTTGTTTTACACCTATGAGCACAGTCTCCATCTTCAGACACCAGAAGAAGGCATCGGATCCCATTACCGATGGCTGTGAGCCACCAGGTGGTTGCTGGGAATTGAACTCAGTTCAGAGTAAGAGCAGACAGTGGCTCTTAACCACTGAGCCATCTCTCGAGCCCCCATATGTTTGGTGTTTTAAAGTGGAAATTTGAAATATCTGGGGGCTACACAAATTGCCCTGTCTGTCCCATTCCCTTTCCATCTGCATATACCTTTCCCTCTCTCATTATATAGTCCGAGAAGAACTCCATTTTCTCTAAATATGTAAATTAATGTATCCTTTCTCTGAACTCTAGTGACCTCAGAATGGCTCCACTGCTTAAATGTCAGCTCAGACCTCCAATATGAACATACAGTGAACAGGGCAGAGGCTTTCCCAGAACTTGTTCAGATAGTCACATGGTTTCCAATACATTAGGGAAGGGGATGTGGATTCTGCTTCTCATCTGGGGCTGAAGATCCAATGGTTTGATGCTGTGTGTGTAGGAAAAAAAAAAAAAAAGCCGCGCACTCTATGAGCTGCTTGGGCTATTCTCACATTCAAAGTGCAGCCACTCTTTTCTAATAGGCTCCACAAGTCTGAGCTTATTACTTTTTCAGGATCAAGTCTGAGACTTGGGATCTCATTAGAGATGTGTGCAAAGTTCATTGGCCTGGTTTCCTTGGATACATCTCCTCAGGTGGTTATTCCTCATTTTAAGATGTGAGACCCAAACTAAAAGTTCTTTACATTCTCATTGTTGTGTCATGGTTCTAAACATCATGCTGTGTGTGCATTTTCAATTAAAAGTAGTTTTTAAATTAAATGTATTTATTTATTTCTTTAAAACCCAATATCAGCCCTTCCTCTCCTCCCACATCAAGTTGCTGCAGGACTAAGCACATGCACTCCCACTGATGCCAGACCAAGCTGTCCTGGGATCCACAGGCAGGCACATAGGCAACCGGCTCAGGAACAGCCACTGTTCCAGTTGTTTGGGAGACCCACATGAAGACCAAGCTGCTCCTCTGCTACATATGTGCAGGGGGCCTGGGTATAGCCCATGTTCACTCTTTGGTTGGTGATTCAGTCTCTGGGAGCTTTCAAGGGTCCAGATTAGTTGACTCTGTTGGTCCCCCTGTGGAGTCTCTGTCCTTTTCAGGTCTCTCAATCTTTCTCCAAACTCTTCCATAAGTCTCCTCGAGCTCAGTTTAATGTTTGAATGCGAGTCTTTGCATCTCTTCCCATTGGCTGCTAGATGGAACCTCTTAAAAGTTATTGTGATACATATATACCACAGACAAGACGCTATAATGGCAGATGTGGAAGAATCAAGGGTTCCTAAGAAAAGGCAACTTTGAAACCTAGCTGGACACAATTTGTTAGGAGCAGATACTGTCCCTGGGCTGGTTCACTGGGGTTCTTAGCTCTACGTAGTGGCTATTCCTGGTTATCAACTTGACTATATCTGGAATGAACTACAATCCAGAATTGCAAGGCTCACCTGTGATCCTAATCTGGAGGCTGAGAGATACAAGTTTCTGACCGGGATCTTGGCATGGAGATCTTGAGGCATAGTGGCTATGAATCCCAAGAGTAAGACAGAAAGATTTCCAAGTTCAAGGTCATCTGGGATTAAAGGTGTGGTGGCACACGCCTTTAACCTGGGCCACACCTTCTGCTGAAGACCTACATAAGGACATTGGAAGAAGGAAGATTTACTCTCTCCTTCCCCTTCTTGCCTTTTGGGATTGAGCAACTGCTAGATCCTTGGACTTCCATTCACAGCTGCTGCTGACCATTGTTGGGAGTTGGACTACAGACTGTAAGTCATCAACAAATTCCTTTACTATATAGAGACTATCCATAAGTTCTGTGACTCTAGAGAACCCTGACTAATACAGAAGTATTGTACTGGCTGGTTTTGTGTGTCAACTTGACACAGGCTGGAGTTATCACAGAAAAAGGAGCTTCAGTTGGGGAAGTGCCTCCATGAGATCCAGATGTGGAGCATTTTCTCAATTAGTGATCAAGCAGGGAGCACCTTGTGGGTGATACCACCTCTGGGCTGGTAGTCTTGGGTTCTATAAGAGAGCAGGCTGAGCAAGTCGGGGAAGCAAGCCAGTAACATCCCTCCATTGCCTCTGCATCAGCTCCTCCTTCCTGACCTGCTTGAGTCCTGACTTCCTTTGGTGATGAACAGCAATGTGGAAGTGTAAGCTGAATAAACCCTTTCCTCCTCAACTTGCTTCTTGGTCATGATTTTTGTGCAGGAATAGAAACCCTGACTAAGACACTTTTCCTGCAGCATCCTGTGTCTATACTTTACACTCATTTCTTGCTTTCTCCCCAGCAAGAATGTTATGTGATCATCTGGGTCATTTCTTGACTGCTTCACACCTATAGACAATTAAGAATGGATGTGTTTTTGTATTTTATAGACTCATTGTCCCCATCAGTTCATAATGATATGCTTATTTAAAAACAATGCGTGATTTTCATGTTCCCATCTATTTATCACATCAACAGAGACAAATTCTTTTCCTCCTTGATATCCACTCACAGAAGTCTCACAGAACCCATTCTTCAGTAGGGGAAAGCCTGTCCTATTTTCTAATAGAAAAGGCATACTCTTAATCTTTATTTCAAAAGATCAACATGATATATCAAGTGCAATTTTTCTGAGATAGTAAAGAAATCTTGCAGGACCACCCCAGATTTGCTCTTTGCCCTAAAGCTATTTCTTAATTTGAGCAATATATCTTATAATTTTTGTCATCTAGGGAGATAAGGGATGATTTCAAAAGTCACAGTCACTGGATCCTTTACTTTTCTTCAAATTTTGCTTAAAAATATAATAACTCCTTTTAAAATTTTCATCTATTCATGTCTGAATTTTCATGGTACAGATATAACACTTCAACCAGATATATCAGTTCATGGATTTGTCTTCTATTTTCAATATTGTCACAGAGCTTTGTGACGCATTCTGCCAGCATTTGAAATGTGGCTTCTTTCCTTCACCTTCAAAGGACATTTTCCTCTACCTTCCTTAAGTTAGTAAGGTTAGTTCCCATTTCCTCCACACTGGTCTATCATCCAATGGTATTCACTTTAAGGTCACATTTCTGCTTATCTTGGAGCCTTGGCTAACACAAACTGTCTTAGGTTTGCCTTAAAGATATACTCCACTTCCCATCACAACATTTTGCTCTGACTATCTGTTATCACACACACACACTCAATCAATTCACACACTCAATAGCTAATATGAGGATTATTTTGTTTTGGCATAAAATGTGTGTGGCTCAGTAACTTCAGAAGGACACAGGCATACCTATACACATGCATGCTTATAAATATTATTGAAGACAATTAAGGAACATAGGAAGATAGAGATATGTGTTGGCCTATATGCATATATGTCCGGAAAACTCACTTAATCTTTTAAAATCAATATTTGCTCTGTAAACTAACCTCATTCAAGATTTGACTTATGAAATTTAAAAACAGCCTTGTTTCCAAGATATTCTGTAGAAATCTCTAGAAAGTAATCAATACTCAAAGCTTTTTTGATCTCTCACTACTCCTAAAAAGGAAGAAATCAAACAGTTATACATTTATTTATTTATTTATTTATTTATTTATTTTTATTACTTTTATTTTTTCACAATCCAGCTGGTACCCCCTTTTTGGTCCCCCCTTCCACAGTTCCTCATCTTATTCATCCTTCCCTCTGTGTCCAAGAGAATATCTCCCTGCCCCTGTCACGCCTTCCCACTCCCTGTGGCCTCAAGTCTCTCAAGGGTTAAAAATGTCTTCTCCCACTGAGGCTAGACCTGTTCCTGTCTAAAAGAACTTCAGGGACAAAGGTGCAGAAGAGACAGAGGGAAAGGCAGTCCAGTGACAGGCCCAACTTGAGATCGATCTCAAGGGGAAGCTCCAAGGCCTGACATAATTACTGGTGCTGTGGTATACTTACAGACAGGAGCCTAGCCTGGCTGTCCTCTGAGATGCGCCACAAGCAGCTAACAGACAGATGCAGATACTTACACCCAATCATTGGACTGAAGTCAGGGACCCCTGTGGTTGAATTAGGGAAAGGCTGGAAGAAGCTGAGGAGGAGGGCGACCTCATAGGAAGACATGCAGTGTTAACTAACCTGGACCCCTGAGATCTCTCAGACACTGAGCCACCAACCTGACAGCATACATGAGCTGATAGGAGATCCCCAACACATATATAGCATTTGTACTTTTAAAATCCAGGTCCTTTTGACATGGTACATGATTTTCTATTAATTTGACTGAATGAGTGAATGAATGAATGAATGAATGAATGAAGAGATTATGGGACCAGGGTAGGGGTTGCTTCTAACATTGTGAGAGAACAGAACACCTATCTACCTGCTGCTAAGCTCTTTTCTCAACAGACACTTTCCATCTTTTCATATACTTGTCTCAGTGAACTGTGGTTAACAGTGGCAGCTGATGGTGGATTGTAATAGCAGTGAGTTTCTTAACTTTCATGTAATTAAAACTAGGATGACTACTCATCAGGACCTTTATTTATAGGTAAAACATGCTGCTATATGATCAGAGACTATATGACATTGTAGGCTATATGCACTGAGGAATGTGGGAAGTTAGGCCAAAGACTTCATTTCCTACACAGATTAATTTTTTTTTATAAAGAACTTGCAAACTCTAGTTCCTATGACGTGAGGTTTTCATATTTTAGAAAGTTGAAGAGAAGGACCATGGAACCTGTTAGTAACCTCTGAAATCCAGATTGTGTGTAGATCTGCTTCTGATCAATCACATTGGGTTATCAGCTTGAAATTGAAGTATGTGCTCATTAAGTGGAGAAGTCAAGGCAAGAGTCATTTTAAACCCGTGCTCTGTATGCCCATTGAGGAATCACAGGTGTTTGTGATGCGAAAGGGATAGCAAAATTAAAGTGCACTGTGCATGCTGCCCAAGAGTTTTCCACAGTACATGCTATATAAAGACCCATCTTAAGGAAGAAGCAGTACTTTTGGTACTTAACATCTTTGTTTTTACATAAAAGCCTGAAATTTTCATGGGCTTTTAAAATAAGAATGATGAGAACATAAAATGAAAAATTTGTCCTTGATGGCTACTGTTCCACATGTTTGCATTGGAATGCTGATGAGCTGCATCTCCTTAGACAGAAATAAAGATCATGAAAATGTCTATGTTCATCAAGATAACACTTACTGCCTGTTAATGTTAAGTAGCCACTGCTTCTCCTTTGACCTGATATAATGAACACATATTCCAATGAGATATTTGTGTCCTGTGATAGAGGAAAATGTCTTGAATTTCAGGTCTTTTATGGGGGCAAAAAAATCCAATTGTGTAATAGAAGAATTCTGCAGAGCAGAAGGTCAGAGTTGCTTATTCAAGTCATATCATTTAGTAAAACTGTTCTTAAATAGCTCTTGTTTTCATAGGTAATAGTCAGAAATATGGATGATCCAAAGACAAGACTTCATGTGTAAGCAAATTGGATCATTAAGGTCTGTTCCAAACTTTTTCAAGAAAGCAGAGATGCAAGGATTTATCAGTGTTATCTGATGAAGCTACTAACATTGCTACTGTACTTCTTTTCATGCAAGGAAATAAGTGAACTTATAAAATGTATAAAATTTTGTAGGAGATCTTGGGATTGGAAAAATGAAAACTTTATTAAGAAATTATTATTATTATTAAGAAATAATGGTTCTGACTTGCATTTCCCTGATGATCAAGGACATTGAACATACTTCTTCCATGACCTTTGCGAACCAAAAACAATCCAAGAAAAGATATTCCAGAAAATGTAATCTACTATGAGTGACTTAATAAAAAGCTTGCACGGACTATAAGGCAAGGTTCTCAACCTGTGTGTTGTGATCCCCTCAGGGATGAGGAGGTGGCATCATATATCCTTCATATCAGATCAGATTTTTACATTATGATTCATAATAGCAATATTGCAGTCATGAAGTAGCAATGAAATAATTTTAAGGTTGGGAGTCACCACAACTTGAGGAACTGTATTAAAGGGTTGTAGCATTAGAAAGGTTGAGAACAACTACTATAAGGGTTTCCCTGACATATCATTGGCTGATTTGCAGCATTTGTAAAAGAAGAGGGAGCAGAGCCCAGAAAATAGACAGACAGACAAATACACACATACACACACATCTACTTGTGATGTGATGATTTCTATCATGTGTCATGAAGCCACCCATCTTTGATTAACAAGTAGGAAGAGTCTTTTATTTTGGCTTATCCACACAGCGCATATCAATCAAAACATTAACCTTCCCTTTGACCTTTTCTACCATCCGTAATGCATGCTTTTGTTTCAATCAACTACTCTTTAGATGCTCTAAGTAAATATAATATTGAACACAGCCATAAAAATAGGATTAATCATTTACTTGTCATTATCTGCTTTGCTTCAGTGAATGAATTAATTATGTCTCCATGCTGAGCCGTTGGAACACTGACCATATGAAAAACTAGTGCCAGGGAAAGACGATATGAGCAAATACTCAGGAGCATTTATGATTGTTTTTGCTAATTAGCAAGACAGTAAACGACAAATTCATTCTCAGAAAAATAATGTATCTTAATTTCTTTCTTTTGTTGATTTATAAGACAATAAATTTCTGTTTCTTTTTTTTTTTTAACCTCCTAATCATTTGGGATCTGATCCTGAGGAATTATAACCAAAGTTAAAAGTATAAAAGTCATTACTTGCTGCAGTACACTGAGCTCGGAAAAGCTTCATAAGGCAGCAAGTCATAGAAAAATAAAACAGGAAGACAGGGTCAGGGGAGTCTTCCAGAAGAGTCTAAAGGGAAGAAGAACAAGAAGTAAGGGTTTGGATTTCAGAAACAACAAAATATAGAAGGATTGGGGCAGATAAAGAAAGAGAAACAGGGGCTGGAGAGATGACTCATCAGTTAAGAGCTCTAGCTGTTCTTGCAGAGGACCTAGGTTTGGTTCTCAGCACCCGCCTAGCTGCTCACAACTATCTATAATTCCAGTTCCAGGGGGATCTGACACCTGCTTCTGATCTCTACTGTGTTCTAGGCCTGCACTCAGTGCACATGCATACATTCAGGCAAGGGCACATAAAATAAAATAAATAAGCTCTAATAAAAGAGAAATAGGAATACAAGAAGAAACAAAGAACTTGCCTCCAAACCTTGAGAGCAGGTTTGAAGCTTCAGCTTCGAATATGGACAAAGAGACTCCTTTTGCTCTGAACTTCTGGAAGACCATGTTTGTCCATTAGGAAGAAATGAAATGTAAAGACCTAGAACTGTATCAAATACAAATGGTGACAACACTCTTCAGAGTCTAAAATTTTCAGTAGAGTCAGAAGCAACATATAAAGGATATACAGCTGTTGACACCTTGTAGATCTTCCAGTATGCACTTTAGCTTTCATATTTGCTCCAGAGGTGTGTACCATGGCCATATAGAGTCAACATCCCATATCCAGAATCATCTTAATAGCATAAAAGACTTTGTCAGCACAGACATGTGACAGCTCCAGTCTCCCTTCCTTTGTGTCACCATGCTATCTCACAAGATAACAAACAGTAAGGCTGCTATATAGACACACAGTGAGGCTCCTATACAGGAAGACCTTTTCTAGCCAGTGCAGTTCATCAATGAGTGAAATCGGGAAGAGCCTGGGCATAAATGATTGAGTTTGTCACCTGAGCCTGTCACTGAAGGGGTAGCTGTTCTTACAATGATGGCTGCAACTTTTTTTCTTTTTTCTGGTAAAACAAAACAAAATGAACAAACAAACAAACATGTGGCTGTCACACACACACACACACACACACACACACACACACACACACACAGCTCCACAATATTGTCTAATGGGCTCTCTGGAATCCCGTTTGAATTTAGAGCCAAGAGGGAAAACTGCCTTTAATCCCAGCACTTGAGAAGCAGAGGCAGAGGCAGGTGGACTTCTGAATTCGAGGCCAGCTTGGTCTACAGAGTGAGTTCCAAGACAGCCAGCGCTACACAGAGAAACCTTGTCTGGAAAAAAACAAAAACAACAAAACAAACAAACAAACAAACAAACAAAAACTCTTTCAAGGAAAGAAAAAGAGATTTACTCTGAAATAACAACCTCTGATTGGTTTAATAAAAAGGAGATTGCCAATAGCTAGGCAGGAAGTAGAAGGCCAGACAGAGAAAAGGTCCCGGGGAGAGAAATGAGAGATGGGAGCATTCACCAGTGTACATGGAAGAGGTCTGATGTATGAGGAGGGAGAGAGGCAGGTAACAGGTCATGTGGCAGGACATGGACTAGTTGGGTTAATTAAGTTAGATGAGCTAGCTGGGAGGTAGCCTAAGTTAGGCCTAAGCTAGAATAAAATTAATATGTTTCTGTGTCATTATTTGGTGTCTGGTGGGTCTAAAAAAGTCCTTCAGTACTGCATGGTCTCCATCTGTCGCAAAGCAAAGTTTAAGAAGTCTGCCTGTGTTCCTTTTTCTCCCTCCTTCCTTTCTCGATTCCTCTTTCCATCCCTTCTTTCTACTCTCTACTCTTCCTCTTCAAAACAGAAAATGGCCTGACTGCTATCTTATTGACATGTAAAGTGTGAGGGTGAGCGTGGATGTAGTCATTTATGTGGTATGGACCGTGACCTAAATCTTTCAGTCTATTAGAATGTTACACATTTTAAACTCATAACTTGTGAAGCAACAGAGACTTCAAAAAGAAACATGCCTTTCAAGCAGAAGTAATCTTTGCATGTCATCTATAAAATGGATTGACTGTAGGAAATTCTACTCTCCGTCCAAATGACAGTCTCTTTGTTATACACTGAGAAATACACAATGTCTTGGGCGTGGAATCCTATTCTTAGGGCTCTCGATAGATCAGGGACTTAAAAGATAAAATATAAAGGTCATGTTAGATTTCAGAAGGGGTCAGAGACACTACCTAACTCAGGATTTTGGAAGAACAATTGTGTCAAGGTGGGAGAGCCTGAGACTCTAAAACAACTGCTTTTATTTGGTTTTCTTCTCTGATCCGATCAAAAGATCAAAAGATAAATCTGTGTACAAGACTATGATTGAGATACTAAAAACGTCTTGTACTCTCTAACCCTGAAGGAAATGGTATGGGATCAGACCCCATTTGCTACGTCTCCATTCATAGGGTGAAGGATCTGTCCCATTCGCCGCTCCTTTAGCTGCTCTGTGTCTGCAGACTTCTGCCTTGTACTGATTTCTATCAGTTTCCTTGTATATATAACTTCTAAGAAACCAAAATTGCATGGGTTTGTTATTGGCACAAAAATGTTACTAACTTTGTAGAAGGATGTATTTTTTTTTTTTTTAACATCTAAAAATTCTCTATCACAGACAAATAAACTCTCTGGTTAGCATCAAACTCTCATGAAAGAAAAGAGGCCTTCAAATGACGGACAATTGACAACATTGTGGTCACTTCTTCCAGAAACAGACTTCACTTTTAAAAACACTTTGTCTCTCCTAACAGACTAGATTCTTGAAACAAACAAAAAAAAAATCTTAATTATTATATTTGGGCTCAACATGTCTTCCTGAACTCTTCTGAAATTCACACAGACTGGCTTTATATACATATCTTGATATCTTATTGTCTTATTTTTCTCTCAAAGGATGAGGAGAGATAACTAGGCTAATTCTTAGATGTCTCC
The DNA here is from genome assembly GCA_019843815.1 of Montemys delectorum. Taxonomy (NCBI): domain Eukaryota; kingdom Metazoa; phylum Chordata; class Mammalia; order Rodentia; family Muridae; genus Montemys; species Montemys delectorum. The sequence goes on from JADRCD010222759.1 coordinate 31,106, forward strand.
AGCCACCCAAGGGGGACCGAGGGTGGAGAATAAGTTCTGATGAGAGTTGTTCCCACACACACGCGCAGGTCCTGCTCGTATGCCCACTCTGTGTAGGCCTTACTAAGAGCATCCCAGAGCACATGGTGAGACTTGTCTGAGAGCTCAGCCCTCCATTCTACAAAGTCAAAGAAAGGCCTGAGAATGAATGTCGGGTTTATAACCCATTCTTCTAATGCCTGGGGCTTTGGGGCAGTTGTAAATGTGATGTATTGTGTATTTGATCTGTACTGCAGTGTCTGTCTACTGTGCCTCAACTATCGTACATGTAAGCGTGTGATAACACGAAACTAAGCTATTTGAAGTCAGGGATTTTTACCACACTATTGACAATTGAGTTTGAATATCTATTGATGAGGATAAACGTGGTTTCACTGCCTAGGCAAAACCTTATGTTAACAATTTCCTCTTGTAGCTATATTCATACCTGAAACCTAGAACCCAAAACTTAACTCACTTCCTAGCACCTGAAGCACGAGAAGAGGAAAAGCTCCTGAGTACAGAACTCTTCTACACAGACAAGAAAAGAGATAAACTATATTCAAACTATATTTGAAAACAAAGTCACCAGGCAGACTTGTTAATGTTCCTGGCAGGTGACAGGAATGTCAGTTTTAGAATAAGGAAATCTGGCCTCCATATTTTTTTCTCTCTGCTTCTAGCATTGTCTAGAAAAGTTTTAGGGCAAGAATACAATCTGCATATGAAATCTGTTCCCTAACTTATGCCCTTCTGAAGAATGATGTAATGTCAGGAGAAATTAACTTCTCATGTACTAATAGAATATACTAGATACTTAAATATACTACTATATATAAATATAAAATATATTTTATAACATACTCAAATTTATAATTTTGATTCCTTAAGACAATATTGTTTGAAGCCCTTAGCACAAGGACACTGCTGCTATAAGCTCACATGCAAATACATTTCATATATTACAGAACTGACTCTTTCCAATGCAAAATAATAATAGCTAAGCTATGATTTAATATTTTATTACTCATGATTTGTTAGAGGACCATGATTGGGCATGTTAAGTCTCATGTAACAATTATAAGGAGTTGTAGCAAATTCTATTTCTGTTATTGGCAATATAGTACTGCAAGTGTTATAATCATTCAAATTAAACTCATCCTTACAAGAACTACATGTTTCACAAGAGCATGGAATTGTCTGGAACTGCCACTTTTAATGGGAATGTGATGGAAAGTTCTGTTTTCATATCTCTTAATGCAGTGTTATTGCCATTAATGAACTCCAGCTCCATGAAAGAACAAACAGAAAGCAAAACAAAGATCCTACAGGGACATCTTATGCTGCTCTGGGCCCTTTAGGAGCCCCATCAGAGAGAGACTTTAGCAGGCACACACTCAGAGAATAAAATGTTCTCTGTGTACTATGACTTCATATTACTGCTGCTATCTACTCAAGATCACGTTTTTCCTGCCACTAGAGAGAAATGTATACAGCCAGAACAACAACAACAACAACAACAAAATCATCAAAAATTAAAACATCCATGGACTGGGAGATGGCTCTGTCAGTAATGTAACTACTGTGAAAAAGGATGTGGCATCAGATAACTGACACTCTCATAAAGCACAGGCTTGTCTGTGCACATCTGTTACCCTAATGTCGTAGTGGGGTTTGGAGGCACAGTTGGAAGGCTCTCTTCCTGACACTGGCCAGTTAGTGTGGTCTATCAGTGACCTCTGTGCTTCCTGAGAGATCTCGCCTCTCCATGTTATCATGGAGAGTAAAAGTAGAGGATATCTAACTAACCTACACACACACACA